>JAZGTI010003983.1:0-29504 GCA_036877585.1 Botia kubotai
AATGAAATGAAATACATAAATGAAAAACAAATGTGGGATAATGCCATAATACCAACTGGCTAATGTGCTTATTGTGTTAGCTGTGCAAAGGATGTGAATTTGTTTCCCAGGGAACAAACATACTGACTAAATGTATACCTTGAATGCACTGTAAGTCACTTTGGATTAAAGCATTTACCAAATGCAATAGAGGGTGTCATTATATGGTGAGAATACATCTCTGTATAATGTGCAGTATTAACAATAATGTTTTTTATATTCTGATTACTTCAGAATATTAAAGATTATACTATAGAGATTACAAGGGGTTGGATGGACATTTTTATCACAAAGTTTTCAGAGAAAGTCGCAAAATGCAAACAAAAACAATGATACGGTACTTTAATGGGTTTCCATGCGTTTATGTTGGGTAGTTTATGTACCATCAAATTGCTTATTCAGAATACTTTAAACAACAGAATTATCACATCATAACTTTGCACAACAGCACAGCAACAATAAAGTCATGCCTTGCAACATACTTTAGAGCGGAAGCTTATGCATTTAAAAGCATGAGAGGATTTTTCATGTTATGCTACTGATCTTATCATAATAAGATGTGCGTGTGTTTCTCTGTTAAATTGTGACCTTTCACTACCTGACCGCTTGCCCTGGTAGTGGTATCAGATCATAGTGAGATCAGACTGATAAGCATTAAAATGGGACAAACACAAAAAATGCGAGGGGGAGTCAAAGTGAAGCAATTAAGTGAAGTGTAGACGCACTACAACAAAAAGAAGAAATATTATTAAACAAAAAAATCATTCTAGTGAAGCATAAATGTAAAATGGAGGTAGCGAGCAGGAGGTTCACAGGGTGAGGTTGAGAAGGTGGAGGTGAGAGGCAAAGCAGAAGAACAGGTTTGTAAATCTTCCGAGACATTGTAGTCATTCCAAACGTTTCTCAGCTTCTCTTTCTCGCCTGTACAATTATTTAAACTGAAACCTCTCTGTGATCTTGTCTCATCTAAACAACGTTTAATCCGCCACTTATGACCTTATTTACCCATGTGTTTGTGTGTCAGTTTTGGTATTATATTGAAACGTATACATATGAGAACGCGAACGAGAAATAAAACTAGGCAAGCCCTGAAAACTGTGTGTGTATCACATAAACTGTGGGTCATTTGCACCTGAATGCAGATTTGTGTTCTCTTGTGATGATTTGATGAACTACACAACAAACTAAATCCCCTCTGGGCATTCAGATTTATACAACAGGTCATAATGGACAGTTTCAGGCACTTTTTAAAAAATCTATAAAGCCTATAAAGGGGAGAACAGAAACATGCCCCCAAAACCCATTTTAAGAAGACAATTTATACCTCATTAAGAGTGAATCCATACACCTATTCTGGAGTGCAGGAATTTAAAGTGTTACTGAAAACAAATATTCAAGAGTTTGTCAAATAAACCAGTATCACTGACCAGTTTTTAAAGTATTTTACAGGTTGACCAAAAGGAGTATGGGGCATAAAAATCCTGGCTTTTGACCTCACTTTTATAATCAGAATAGAATATTTAAAAAGTTTAAATCATTTTTTCATTTAAAAAGTGTATTTTGTTGAATTTTGCTGTGTTTATAGTCATATACAGCCTATAGGCCTACACAGTCTGGTCTACACCTATTATGTATCATTCAATGAGGCTAATATATTGAGACCTTGTGTATTACGTTATACATAACGCCTAAAATTCGGGTGGTTCGATAAGTCAGTTGAGCATATTCACATTCGTGAATGGCACATGTTGTACTATCTTATTACGTTTGCCTAATTATTCACGAAACCAATTAATTTGTCGTGGAATTTTCTACCGCTCCCTGTGTATCTATGGGCTGTGCGGAGGTTTGTGTCTTGCCAATGGAATCTGGTTGTGGCCAACCTGACATCCCAGACCGGACCAACAGGTTTCGGTCACGCCCAGTCTATAAGGATGACAATATAAAAAAGACTCAAGGTATGTACTACTCTAGAAGGAAGCTAAATCAACAGGAGAGAAGCATAACTCTCCAGAAATAAGAGAAAACTAATCTGGAATTAGCCCTCTCAATAATCACGATGCAGATGTCCGAGCCCCTCAGCCAGAAGAACGCTCTCTTCACGGCTATGAATCGATTCATCGGCGCCGTCAACAACATGGATGAGACGGTCATGGTGCCGAGCTTACTGAGAGATGTGCCGCTGGACCATGAGATCGAGCTGCAGAAGTTGACCAACGAACCTGATGACTACCTGAGGGATGCCGAGGCGGACATGTACAGCTATTACAGCCAGCTCAAGTCCATCCGAAACAACATCGAATGGGGCGTCATGCGCGCAGAGGAGCAGAGGCGCAAGAAGGACAGTCCCGCGCCAGAGCCAGTGCGCCCAGAGCCGGACAGCGAGATGGACCTGGAGCAACTCCTTCAGTACCACCTAAAGGGTTTGCACGGGGTTTTGTCCAAGCTTACAAGCCAAGCCAACAACCTGACCAACCGATACAAGCAGGAGATTGGCATTGCTGGCTGGGGACAGTGAACTGCATCGTGAGGGACCCAAAACTATTAGGATATGATGATTTGTTTTCTGATCTAATAGAACCTATTTTGCGTTCGTGGAATAATCTGAATCGACTGACAAAACACAAATGTTATACTGTCGAAAGATTTAAACGAAAGGCAAACGAAGAGGGGAGAGTGGTTATGTTTAAGTATTGTCTATATAGTGTTGATCACTGATTTTTTTAAAGGGCTGCTTCCTGGCATATTATTTGCCCTGACAGATAACTTAAAAAATCTCCGTTCAAGTGGCTGGTTGCCATACCTTACTTTCATATTTAAAACTATTTATGTGTTATGTATAATTGAATGCTTTTATTTTTCCATATTTGATCGTTGTACGGGAGACAAATTGTTGTCTTATGATGTTCTTGTACATTCCAGAGTACACACAAACCTGAGTGTGTTTCCACTGGAGACTTTAGGAACTGAGCGTATGATTATTTGTGTTCTATAGATGAAATTCTATATAGAACCCTATATAGAACCCTATGTCTGTGAATCCTGTTATGAATCAATGACGTGGACCGCTCTGAGAATCACTGTGTGTGTATCATGACGAGCGCCACGAGGTTCTCTCATATTGTGCCATAAGGCCTTTATAGTTGTTCACAGCATATGTTGTATTTTGTACTGAATTTTTGTCATAACAAAATAAATTTTTGTATTTGAATGTGTCTTATCCGTGGCTTGTTGTTTCTCAAGCTCAACAGACTAGGTTTACATACACCCTGTATCTGATCCTGTACATGTATTACTATAGTGTGCCCATTCTATATGGCACTCAGTTAGTCATTTCTCATTCATGTGTGCGGATGCTGAAGATTACACAACCCTCATACAATCCCCTCAAACTTTAATAACGCACTCCCTATAATTCACTATAATTTTAATTATAAATAACTACACTGTAATTAACTCGAATTGTACAATGGTTACTGAAACTAAATTGTTTAAACCAGAGTAGGCTATTGCTCTCTATAATTCCGTTCTAATAACGACACGATTTAACTATAACATTTACAATGCAAAGTTTATTTAGTGCGCGTTCACACATGAGTGATCTGTAAATACTCAGAAAGTACAGAGCACTTCCTCAGGACTTGAAGGGAACTGTAAATGTCACAATGAGCGATACATATTTAACATTCCTATGATTCTTGTTTTTGGACCTAAACCTAAATAAACAGTTTGCCAGCATAATTACAACCGTCACACCCTGTTACAAAACTACAGGAGAAAAAAGGAAATAAAATTAGATGTAAGATGATATTATACTGACTTATTTCTTATATTGTCTATTAAATTTCACTTAAAGTAAATCTGAATTAATGTAATAAAATAGTTGTTTATTTTGTTCTAGTCTCAGAGCAGTTGAATCGCTCTCTCTTTCTCTCTCTCTCTCTCTCTCTCTCTCTCTCTCGATGTTGGACATCACTGTTTTGTCAAATGCTGAAACTTCCAAACGTGAAACTCCTCTATTGCGTTTCGTATTGTTATGTTGTTTGTCCCTCTGCGCACGCCGTACATGTCAATGTGGCTATTGCGCTATCATGTGTGCGGTGAACACAACAACAGTACTTAGTTGAAAGAAAGAATAATTATGGAAAATGAGCTCCTGGTCCAGGTTAAAAACAATAGCAGCTCCCGGTGTACCTTCTTCAACACCGAGCCGGACGACTACCGCTGCGTAAGTATACATGTATTTTATAAACTACTGTAACGCTTAAACTCGTTAGCCCTCATGCTAACCAAAACATGACATCATCCTTTCCAGACATGATGATGTTGTGGCGCTTTAAACACCAGACAGATAACCATCATTTCATTCATACATCAGTTTATTTAAAGAATGTTAAACATTTGTGTTGGAAATTCATAAGATGGGACATGTTGAAAGGGCAGGAGGAAATGAATCAATAAATTATTGCTCTGCGAGAAAGTGAACTGTAACAGAAGAGGGCAAGTCTAGATTACATGTCTGGGTGTAGCTTGTGAGTTGTTGAAACACAGCAGACTTCAGCCAGACTTTCTGACCAACTGAAGCACTGTCCCTGGTAATTGTTCCTCCGAATTATGAACCTACGATATAGTAAACGTTATAATTATATACCTGAGTCCTGCCGTTCTATCTCCAAGCATAAGCATTATTATAGTTATTATAAATATATTATATATATTATAATTATTATTACAGCTTTTATACAGTAAATGTTGAATTGATTACATGTCAGTTGTTTTTTTAAATATTATTAACATCAGAAATATTTCGATTAATTACATAAAACTTGCATTTAAATTTTAAATGAAAATAAAATAAAAATGACAAAATGACGAATGAAATGTTTTTGCATACATTGAATTGATGTTATTGCCTTGTTCTTTACTGAATCTCTTTAGTTTATATTTAGGGTATGTATGTGTTTACATTTTCAGGATGTGATTCTTAAAGTAAAAAGAGCCACAGGGACATTTTCATTGGTGGCATGGTAAGTTGAGTCATACTGTAATACAGTATGAATATGGTTTTAAAATGTATGCTTTAAGAGCTTACACATTTCTGTCTGTAGCTTTTGTATGCTGTTTGCGATATGGCTGCTGCGCCGATATAACTCTTTGGCTCAGGTACAGTGAGCTCCCAGCATAAACCTTTGTCTTTGGATTCCTTTTCTTTGTTTCTTTATAATATTTTTTAATCTTTTCACTTGTTTTTCCAGAAAATGATAGTCAGCCTGACAGTAGCTGCTTTTTTCGACAGTGTTGCGTATGTTATGGTGAGTTGCAGCGACTAATAATAATATGCGAGTATAATTCAATAAGTTAATTATGCAAGAATAATTATGCGAGTGGTACTGAAAGTTGAAGATCTTCCTTGTTATTTTCATAGATTACACATTGCTCTCTTTGTTTTCATCTGCAGGGAGAGTCTCATCCTGAGGGTTCTCTGTGTGATTTTCAGGCCTGGTGGCTCACATATTTTGGTAAATTTGGTTAATTATTAGTGTGTACAAACAGAGAATTTAATGTAATATATAATGTACGCATCATGTGTGATGTTGAATTGGTATTGTTATAATTGTGTCATGGTTGGTTGTTTTAGACTGGAGTGCTCTGGCCTGGGTCTGTCTGATTACTCTCAATCTTTACTTGAACCTGGTGGGAGAAATTAGAACTGAACATTATGAGATGTGAGTCAGCACACACAGAACAACACATCTTTAACTATGTACACATAACAGATTTTTTAAGATCTGAATTGTGTTTCTCAGACCGTACCATGTGGTGGCATGGGGGGTTCCTTTGCTCATGTCCGGCCTCCCTCTCCTGGCTGGATACTATGGTCCTGCTGGAGCCTGGTGGTAAATGACCTTTGACCTTTTAATAACATGTTTTTTTGTTGAATCATTCTTGTAATCAATTCTGTCTCTGTCTTTCCTGCAGTTGGATCACAGATGATCATGTTGCATGGAGGTTTGGCATGTAAGTGCACAAGTGTTTGCGGAAGTGCATGTTGATGCTGTGAATGATTGTGTTTTTAGCTGACGGGCAAATGAAACTATGTTATGAGTTGCATCATATTTCAGAGACTCATGTCTCTTGCAGATTATGCAACATGAATCTCAGGAATTTCCATTCCTGTGTTTGTTGGACATGCATTTATGATAAATGCTGACGATTATGATAAATGTTATGACTAATTATGGTTGCTTATGACTGCTTTAATGAAAGCTCAAATAGTGACCTCAACAAGTATTTTGACATTAAAAATGTATCATTATCATTGTCTAAGACAGTTGATTATTAAAAAAGTTGTTTTTGAAGGACGGATTTAAAAAAAAGAGTAAAAAAAACATGAGATGAGTCACAGGAATGGGCTGAGAAAACTAGCACAGAAACACTTTCCATGCAAAACATTTAACAGATAGGTTGCTAAGTGTAAACCTAAAACAACAGCTGTTCAATTATATATTCCTAAACACTATTCTAAATTAACACAAAATATTTTGCACCTCAGGTCCAGAGTGGAACATGTCAATAGTTAATGTGATGGACAGTGTGGTTATCCTGCAAGGGCACCTTCATGAGCTTGTAAACACAGAGAACTGTTAAAAAACAACTCACTTATTACAGTCACTAAAAATGACCAATGATTAAGATAATTCGGAAAACTAAATGGTGAAGACAGGCGGAGTTGGACCTGAGATCTGAAAATGTCCACCATCACTGATATTTTGTTGAATGTAATACAATGACATTCATGTATTTTTGTTTGCCTCAAATTTTATAATGCTTTTTGGGATTAAGGTCATATGTATTATCGTGTTTGTTTGCAGATGGTACATCCCACTGTTTACCCTGATTATCATCATGATCTGCTGTTACGCTCGAATCATCTGTGTAGCCAATGAGAGAGTGAGTGAATCAGATAAACACATGCAACAATACCCTCCCACAACTTCCTTAATTGCATTGCCAAACTTGATGTGAAACTCAGATTCATCATGAACAAAGCACTTGATTCTTTATCACTTCACTGTCTGTGTGCTCTGTAACACTGACGTACTGCAGTAGGGCTAAAGAAAACATTCCACAACGTTCTGGATGATTTGCAGATTATGATGACACGTTCACTCAGTAAATCAGAATATATACGTGTTAGTGTATGTGCACACACAGGTAAACACATGCACCTGGCCTCCTGTTAACTGCTGGTTAAATAATTTCATCAGAAATAGCAGCTGTAATTTTTCAGTGGTACGTTCAGCAGTGTGCAATAAAATATGACATGTGCTCATGATGAAAGGACGGGATTTGTGTGGCTGAGACATGCGCCACATTGTGACAACATACCGAAAACACACACGCTTGCTCAGACTTGTCTGATGTTCTGAACGGTTTTGATTTCAGATGCGTTCCTGGATAGGCACCTTTAACCCAGAAAGAGAGAGGAGGAAGGTAAGAGTGTATTCCTTCATCTGTTGAAGAACACAGATGTTACAACAGTGCTGCATTCGCTGGTTTTTGAAATGACGTGCTGTATATCAATACTTCTTCCTGCAGGTAACTCTAGCTGAAGAGATCAGACCGTTGAAGTGGTATCCCTCTGTCTATCTGCTTGTGTCGATCTTCCCCCTTATAAATCGGTAACTGTGCACCTTCTTGCATCTTTTGTTCTTGAGGATGCACTTTTGAGTGTGCATCTGATCTTTGTATGTATTTTTACAGACTTCATAATGCTGCATATCCAGAGGACCCAGTGTTTTCCCTGACTCTACTACACGTGCTCAGTGCACCCCTACATGGACTCGCCAACGCTCTTGTGTTTGGTAGGGACACCTGGAGTCAGCTGAGTACAACAGGAATAAAGGTACTATTCCCATTCGCTTGTTTATATTCGCTGGTGTACTTGCTGGCCTCAGCAAGTACACACACTCCGACTCTTTATGGACTATTGAATACATTGACCTGCCCCTAAATAACCATGTGACACAAGTGGACTGTGATTGGTCATTTTTATGTTCGTATAGACGGTGACCTCCTGTCTTGCGTTGGTAAAAGCCTGACTATGAACAACTACACACACTTACATCCACACTGTTGTTTTCTGATTTTAGTCTCTTCCTCACATGTGTGTTTTCTTTAGATGGCGCTTCAGTCTCGGCTGTGTGACCGCACAAGGATTGGAGAGTACCATCCAGCAAGTGTGAGATACACACATGACCTCGAGACACACTCGGATTCAGACGATGAGGACAACAACGTGCTCTTTTACAGCCCGGACATGATTTTGAAAGACAGGGGGCCCTGGGATAGCGTTTAGGAAGTTGTGTGTGCGAGTGTGTGTGTATTTACACTCCTTGCCTTTGAACTATTTCATTCAGTGTTCAAATATTGCCGTTTTTACGTCAACACTTTAATTAAAGTGTGTATTTCTACAGTTTAAAACAGTGAAGAAGAAGATTGATAAGAAGTCTTCCTATGCCTTTGATGGCAGTTCTTTTGTCTTTCAATGACGGGTAGGTTATTTGTACTGTATTGATGTTGAGGAAGCTTTTTAAAAAAGTGAACCACCTCAGAATTATGGGTTTTGTTGTATATAATGACTCGCTTTTCTATATCATTCAACAGCATATTTCAGACATTATATGCTTTCAGGGGTCTACCTTGTCCCCCTAACATTTGTGCATGTTTTATTGTTATATTTATGAAAATCTTGCTATATTTTTGTATTGGTTGCAGACTGCAAATTTACAGTAAAAATATAACCTTTCTCCTGTGTTTGTGCGTCTCTGTAATTTTAGTTAATCAGATAATAAACTTCCAGTTAATGATGCGTCACAGGAACCGTTTTACAAGAGAGTTATGAAAGATTAAGATCGGCGATATTAACTTTATAGCTGGTACTGTGGCGGGGTGTCCTTAACACAATTTTGCCGAATAACTGTTGTGGTAACAGAAATCGACTATTCAATACTGCAACCTAGTGGAGGAAAGCGAAACCTTTGCCTGTACATATTTCTTGTACTGTATTTCTGATTGGCTGCGTTATGTTATATCATATCAACAAATTTAACAGCGATTGGTGAGCAGCTAATCAAGTTTGATTAAAGGACCAATGATTGACGAGTGCGAGCTGACGAGTGATGTGAAATGCGACAGTAATCATACGTAATGCAATTTCACAACAGCAGCTGTTGTTACTTGAGCAGGCGGGGCGCTTTCAGAAACGTACAACACCACAATCGTTAGCAACTCACAGACGTTTCTCGAAGACATATTAATCTATTGTGCATAGACAGTAGAAACTGTATATTCTGTACACCATGGTGTGACTTTTGATTAAAGGTAAGCCTTTTATAACTTTTATAGCCCTTTGAACCTTGAAGATTTGGACCTTGTTTGGACCATTACTTCCTGTTTACAAAATGAAACGTACTAGTGTTACATACAGAGAACTTAAATGTAAATATAGTAAATAAATAAATACATGTTTTCACACTTAAGTTATGATTTTTAACATTTAACAACATGTTTTGATAACAAACATCGGTCCAACTAACAGGAGACGTTTCCAGAACGCGGGTTAACGTTCTCTTAAGGTTATCTCAGAGTTGAAAATGTAATTTTTAACATTTCTTTTGCCTTTTAACTATAAAAACGTTAGGGAAACCTTTTCCAACCTAAAATTGTTAGCCGGGGTTACTGTATGACAGCGTTATTACAAAACATTTGCATGTAGATTCATATTTGAATGTACATAAATATTAATATCTGCTCATCTGGTGCACTATAAAAACACTAACAAATTGACTTCATATGATGTCTTGTATTCTTCTCCTCTACAGCCGGCTCATATGTGGTGCACAAAATCCGTTCCGCCCTTAAAGGGGGAGAGGAGAGAGAACAACCTGTGCTCACACCATGTAGTCTGGCCAAAGGTGAGATCGTCTACCATTTTACATCATTATATCATTCACACTACCATAGAACCAGATCTCCATCACTTCCATTAAACATCAGTCTCTTCAGACTTCAGAAATTATTTAACCCACTGTTAATGATTTCAGTATTGAGAATGGCAGAATTGCCCCAGGACTGAAGTACATGAATATCTGTCAGGTTTTAATTACGCTTTAGCCTCAGAAAAACAGGGAAAAGAACATCAGTGTTTATGGAAAGTACAGGTGTGTCTAGATGTACAAATGTCACAAATGTTGTCTGACGTGTTTGTGTTGTGTTTCCAGAAAAAAAGGAGCGACATGCGACAGACGTGGCATTAATGTCTTCTCCAGAGCCTGAGGGTGCTGCTGGGTCATCTGCACCTCCAGGGACAGCAGTAGAGAAATGTGGTTCCTGAGGTTAAAGGTCATGCGGAAGCAAATCTGGCCACAATGAATCCTCCCTGCTGAAAAGTCTGCATCCCCGCTTACCAGCATATATCGTGCTTTCGTCAGAAGCTAATGTGCTAGTGTTCCAGCAAGGTTTTTTGACTAGCTTAGGCTGCAAGACTTAATCAGTTACCATCACCAGAAAGACTCAAACCAGCACTAACTAGTCTAAGCTGATATATTTACCAGGGACTGTATATGAACAGCAGATTGTCACATAAAAAATCTGACACCAGACCAGTTTTGCTCTGCATGACCTTATTTTTAGGTGCCTTTCTCTCTACCTCTGTCTCTTAATTGTTTTCAGTTAGCTGCAGTATGTGAAGGTCTGTTCATCAACTTCTGCTTCAGGAGCGGTTCAGATCTGATGTTTATCTGTATCTGTTTAATTTATTGACTAAACACATATAATATTGTCATTTACTATATGAAGTGTTTGCTATGACAAAAACAATCAATAAAATTGTAAAACTCCAATATTGTTGTTTTCTTTATCTTCACCCTCACCCATATTACATTAAATTACTTTATATTACTTTATATTATATTATATATTATATTTTATATTATATTATATTATATTATATTATATTATATTATATTATATTATATTATATTATATATTCTCAGCGAGAACAATGCTGGTGCAGGTATTTTGACGCCACTAGATGGCATATTCTCAGCGGTTTGACGTCACCACCTCTCAAAGAAGAAGAGCGGCCGACTTCCTGTCACTAGCGGAAGTTTTTAGTCGAGGATTATTATATTCATGTGCTCAGGTTCTCTTGATCAGCTGAATTATCTTCATATATCATGATCTACACTTTACACTGACCCGGGATTTGAAAAATAGGTAGATATATTATTACTGAAACCATACCATGTCAGATTTAGGCATTATGTTTAGCTAGAAGTCACTTAAGGTACTTTTGTTATTTTGCTTGTGTGTACATGTTTATTGTATTACAGCGCATGTTAAACTTCACTGATATATGTGAACAGTTCGAGCTTACAAATTACACGCCTGTTCTATTAGATAAAATTATTTTGATGAGAAATTGTTGAATCAGCTGTCCTCACTGCTGTGTCTGTGATCTAAAAGAGGCTTTTAAACCTTTGTGTGCAGAATGCCACATGAAAAACCCCGCAGCGGTCATCTGTCTGACACCCTGGACAGGAGGAGAGCGCTGACCCTCTCGCCAGGTTTTAGACGTGACAGCTGTCAGGTAGGTCCATGTATAAACAACACAGAGAATAGTGGTATTTTAGACATTGATGCTTTTGCAAAACATCAACGTTTTGAACAGTCCCAGACAGAAAGTCCACTCAAGATCCCTAGAAGAAGTTCCACAAACAATGAAGATACAGAGGCGTCTAAAGATCGGAAAAAGAGCCACTGCAAGGTGACCGTTAGATGGAAGAGAAATGTTTTATAATATTGTTATAAATATAAAGTAAACATTAGTTGAATTAAAAGTCTTTGTGATAGATCAGATTACATGTGTATGATTATATTATTATACATTAACTGCATGTATTGTTGTATAGATGTATAGACCTCAAACAAACCAGTTATCCAATTGTCATTTACACTTTCTACTATCATTACGCATCAAAAATAATGAGAAGAGTATAAAATTAAGGAATGTAAAATTTTGACAGGAATGTCTTTAACATTACTTTACATGCACAGTTGTGTTTACAAGAGTGTGTTTATGTCTTTGAATAAGATCCATTGGACACAGCTGGCCTCAAATGGTACACCCCCCCAGTCAGAACGCAGATCGCAAACAACCAGTGATCAAAAGCACAGAACGTGGCAGGAGATTCACAGGTAATGCGCTTGCAGGATGGTGCAGTGCTGCTGAAATTCTGAGTGCCTTGTTTGTTTAAATGATGTCCGGATTATTATCTGTTTACAAGTCTGCAGAATTCCCGGGGTTAAAGCTAAATGTTTAACGCTCTATTACACACCTGTTTCCTGTCAGAGGAAGTGATGTTGAGCTCCTAAGGCAATATGCACCTGCGTTCTCCATTTCATTTCAGTGTTTGGTTGGGCTCTGTAAGCCTGTGCTGTCAGTGATGTCAGTAATGAAGTTTAAGGGGATGTATTTTCTTATCTGGTTTAACACTTGAACAGACTCTCTGGCTGGTTCTGCCAGACAAGTTGTTAGATGCTGAATAGATGTTAACCTGTAACTGTAGCGAGTCATATGTTAATGTTTGTGACTTCATAACCGTGATGTTTCTTAGTTTTAAGTTCTGAGTTTTGAGGTTTTGAGTTTTGTGTTGTAAACATTAGAATATGTATTTATATGTATATGTATTTATATAGTACTTCAGACTCCAGGTTTGTGTGATTGGACACGTCTACCGCCACACTTTTGCTTATCAATCGTGCACCATCTGGGCATGCTGGCAAGTGAACTAAAACCGTCACTGTGGTACAAGTAAACAAAATAAGCAAGTGTACACTGGGTGCCCGTGTGACATTGGCCAAGTGCTTTTGTACTGGGTGTGGATCCACAAGTCACGTAACTGTTTAAGGAGCTATAGTGTATTTTGCACATATGTAGTTGTTATAATGTTACTGGTGCTTAATGCCACAATGCTTTGATGTTGTACAAAGTGTTTGTTGAAATCTCTTACCCTAAGTATAAGAAATAGTAATTGTTTTTATTAGCAAGTAGGCCTGATTGTATGCTGTTTCTACAGGCGTCAGGTCAAGGTTGTCTTAGATGATGTTCTTCAGACAGAGATCGGACAGAGCTGGCTAAGAGGTAGAGAACATAGTTTGCAACTGAAGAACCAGTCAGAGCGCAGAAGGGCAGCCAGAGAGAGGTGGAGTGATCAGACCTCAACAAGTGAGCTCAGAGACGCGAGGAGAACCAGTGGAACACCGAGAGGTAGAACAGACTATACCGAAGCACAAGATACTTCACCATCTCAGAAACAGACTGAATCCACCCAAAATGAATCATGTTTATACAAAGATCACAAAAAGACAAGAAATCAACGAGTCAAACAATTAAACTTCTCAAGGAACCTTCCAGAGTCTTCTGAAGAATCAAGTAACTCTTATTCACCCAGTGAAAGTGACTCTCCCAAGTGCATTGAGATTAGTTATGAGTTGTCTAAACAGGCAAGACCTTCTACAGTTGAGGAGAAGGAAATGTCATCTCTTGAAGGATCTACACAGTATGACGAAGCAGTTTCTTCTGAATGGGAATCCGGATGCAGCCCCTCCCCCTCATTAGCAGAGCAGCGTAGCCTCAAAGAGGATGAATCTGATAGTGAGGTAGCGTTCATTGTTTGACTTCACAAACAATCAGATAAAACATTTAGAATACTTTGTGTTTGTAATAAATAAATCAAACGGATAAAATCGACAATTTCACCTTTCTCTTGTAGATCATCAATGTTGTTGTTTTTTGCAGCATCTAACCAATGAAAGAGAATTAGAGGGATTAGAAGACGCAGGGGAAGATGAGAAGAATGCAGGGGAAGATGAGAGAGAAAAACACAAACGCAGGAATGGAGAGGTGGTGCAGGAGTTGGAAGGGTTGAGGGGAAGTGTATTGCGTCTTTCAGTCGGGGCTGATGAGGAGATCCCACTCAAAAGATGTCGTCTGGACAGCCTCTCAGGTGAACAGGTGCCCAATTCAGACTCTGGCTCAGCGAGTGCAGAGGGACAGTCCTCTCAGCCCCTCCCAACTGAAACCAGTAAGTGATTAATGATGTCACAAGACCTTTCTTACTTCAAACAGCATAGTTGTGACATGTGTCTTTATTGCATCTGATGGGCTCTTAAAGGGATAGTTAACCCAAAAATGAAAATGTATCCATTATTTATTCACCCTCATGTCATTCCAAACCTATATGACTTTCTTCTGTGGAACACAAAGGCAGATATTTTGAGAAATGTCTTTGTGGTTTTGTGTCCGTACAGTGGAAGTCAATGAGTGCCATTGTTGCTTGGTTACCAGCATAGTTCACAATATCTTCTTTTGTGTTCCTCAGAAGTGAAAAAAATTCATACAGGTTTGGAATGAGGGTGAGTAAGTGATGGAAGAATTTTTATTTTAGGGTGAACTATCTCTTTAACTGGACAACTGTAACAAAGATCTTAATGTACATGACAGCTGTACTAACTTGTGTTGGCAAACATTGTATGAGAAGTATGGGGGTATATGTGTATGAAGACAGTCACCCTCTCTTTATCTCTTTCAGTTGTTCTCTCTAGTGAAGAGGAGGAGGACGAAGAAGAAGAAGAAGAAGAGGAGAAAAAGGGGAAGGAGATAGAAAGGAACGATTCTGTCCTAAACATCCAGCCACTGGAGGGCGTTGAAGACATACACAGGCTTGGGAGTCCAGCAAGAGTTTATGAGGAGGCAAAAATACCAGAGTGTCTCCCAGAACTGTATACACAGGTTGGCTTGATGACCCACATACAACACCATAAGTTAAATAGTTCATTAACAGGTTTGAAGATAACTAGTTCTTGTTTGTGTTAAAAACTCAACTGTTTTTAGAGTTGTACCACGATGGAACTACAACTGTCTTCCCTTCACATGGGTGGAGTTAGTGCAACATCCAATGAGAACATGATGGTGAGAACAATATGATGGATTTAATGAACACTTTTAATGAACACTATTTAATTACACTGAATGAGTGTACAAAGGACACTGTAAAGCCCCTCTGATATTTAATATATCATTTCTCAGATCACAACAGAACAGATCACTGTGTCATTAAAAGGTAAATGTGCTGTAATTTACCCTAAAATAATGTTGTAGCGTAAACTTCTGTCTAAGGCATTCTGTATGTTCTGTGTTCACTCATAGATTCTTCAGTAAAGGTTTCCATAGCGATGGAAAACGTGTGTAAATACAGTGTTTGGGATGAGGCTGCGGTGAAGGGGTGTGGATTGGTTAAAGATGATGAGATCACGCCCCCTTCTTTGCTTCTCCTATGGCTGTCTGATGCTGAGGCCCGCCGACTCCACAAAGACTTGTCTGTAATCCAGCCAGGGACACGCCCAGGTCATCTTCTGGCACTGTCTAATCTACCTCCTTGTGTGCTATAGTGTCTGTTCAGTGCTATAGTGTCTGTTCAGTGCTATAGTGTCTGTTCAGTGCTATAGTGTCTGTTCAGTGCTATAGTGTCTGTTCAGTTAAAGAACTGAGGAATGTTATTACTTGAAGGAACTGCTAGTATTATTGCATGTTGACGTATAGTTAAAAACATTAAAGGCAGGGTAGATGATTTTGTTTTTCCAGAAACTTCTTATGTTATGCTGGTTGACGGTCTCTTCACATCCTGGTAGCCCTAAATAAAGTCTTCTTTACGTAAAGTTTATCTTGATAAACATATACCTACTGTGGAAGCTGCAGAACCATAAAATGTTTGTTCAATTATTGCATTCGGCCCAAATGCAATGTGCGTGATCTTTAGCTAGGTTGCTATTGCTAGCCGTCTTTAAACTTTTCTAGCATATCTTTAAATTGTTACTTTTATAGAAGGATTTTAATACGGCAAAGAGGCAACAGAAATATTTACTCAGGAATTATTCATTCTGTAAAGATTTCTTGTTGTATAAAATGTTAAAATGTCATGTTTTTGTGTGTGTTTTTTGTGGATGTGTTGTGCCGTGTGTGTATACAGCTGAAGGCAGTACATGTGTGGTGCTGTGTTTGACTGAACCTGTTATTGGCATTGAGAGCGCTATCTTGGCCTCATTTATGGACCTGGTGGCTCTGAACCAGGGCAGCCCGGCGCTCCTCTCCCCCCTCACACATGAAGACAGCCTGAAACTGCTGCGGAGCTCACAGGAAACACACCTGCTCCAGCTGCTGACGCCCACATGTGATGCACAGACCAGCACTGCTGCACATGCAACTGTATCTGCCGCGAAGGTCAAAACTAATTATCGTTTCTTTGATCGTGCATGTTTTATTTTTACATTTTGCAAGGAATCTTGATTTTGATACTGTTATGGCTTTTTATTTTCTTCCTTGATGTCCACTTCACTCTGTCCATTCATGTATCTTTCTGTTGTTCATTATTTCAGCCCTTTTGAAGATTGTACATGTGTGTGTTTAGCCTCAGGATGCTGATGTTCAGCAGAAGCCGGTCTACACATTGTGCCACAGAAGAACTCGAGGTTCCTACAGTGTTTCCATGGCACCCGCACCCGGGTCTGAATGGACCCCGTACCGCCACCGTGGCCCCACGCGCAGGTACGGAAGGTACATATCTTAAGTGTTCTGTGTGGTGACATGCATTAATATAATAATACTGATAGTTACGACTCTGAAATACACTGAATAACATATTAGCACAGTATCCACAGTATTAACTCCTATTCCCTGTAACTTGTTTTTTTGGATTAGATTGATTCAGTTCCCTCCTCCGCCCTCAAAAGGAGCCCTCACCGTGACAACGGAGGACTTGGAGTGTTTAGACAGTGGCGAGTTTCTTAATGATGTCATCATCGATTTCTACCTCAAGTAAGGCTAGTTATGATTTCCACAGTGGAAATGTATTAATGGGAAACGTAAAGTTATATTTAACAACTTCTTTAAAGTTTGTTGGTGAGGAGAAGCATTAAGCAATCTTTATTCTGGTTTATTCTGGTCAAGTACTGCCCACAAGAAGAGGCTGTCTGAATGATATTATATGATATTATATTATATGAAAGGTATGTTTTTCAGGTATCTTTTGGTGCAGAAGGCCCCACATGCATCGGTAGAAAGATCACATATTTTCAGCAGTTTTTTTTATAAGCAACTCACGCGCAGAGATAACGCTAATGAGGACAGCACAAGCATGCCGTGAGTATGTTTATGCTTGCGTTTGTCTGCAGTAATGGTACAAAAAAGTACTTTCTTACCCTTTTTTTATGTATTGTGTATCTTGGATCAGAGCTCAGGTCAGAAGACATCAGCGTGTGAGGACGTGGACTCGTCATGTAGACATCTTTGACAAAGACTTCCTGTTCGTCCCTGTCAATCAAGAGTGAGTGGACTCTACATGTGTCCACATGTAGTGCTGTTTACATTTTATGTATCTCGTTTATTAGTTGCCATTGTCTTGGCAGATATATATGCACAGGATTTAATGTGGCTTAAATGTTTTTCTGTAAAACATTGTGTTGTGTTTTGAATCGTAAACACAGTATGAGTTCTGTCATATGTTTCGCTGGTTTCAGAGCTCATTGGTATCTGGTGGTGATCTGTTTCCCGGGCTTGGAGGAGCCGAAGTATGTGAGGAGGGACGGGCAGGATGACGCAGGGGAGGGTGTGTACAAGTCTCAAACTGAGACTGAGATCCAGCCAGACAACAGATCCAACAGTGATGAGGATAAAGATACAGGTAACGTGTGTTCACTTTGACCAATCAGATGCTGGAAATCTTGAGTACCGTTTCATGATTCTAGACCCCCTTTCTCTTAATCTAGATGACAGCCGTATAAAGCTGAGTAAATCTCCTGATCCCGTGGTAAGTCACCATAAACATGAAAAACCATTAATAGGGCTCTTTAATTAGAAGTATTTCAGTTCGTTTTATTTGGTCTTTGCAACTAATTGTGATGGGTCTTGACTTGATATAATGTGCACTTGCCAAAAGTCACAGCAAAATGTTTCCTGCCTCTTTGTCTGTAGAGCTGCACAGAAAGTACCTGCAAGAGACAAATCGTGTGTAAAAGGTGAGTGTGCTTAGAATTTAGTTAGTTAGGAAAATAGTTTAGGTGTTCCGCTGTGTTCCTGTAGCATCGTGTTGCTCTACTAACAGCCTAAAAGGCTGTGGGTTTGATTCTTAGGGAACACACACACTGATCAGAGGTATAGCTTGAATGCCACTTTGTCACTTTGGATAAAAGCGTCTGCCAAATGCATGAATGTAATTTATGAATTTTTTTTTTTCTTCAGGCCGTGTATTCTTGTCATGGACTCTCTGAAATTATCCGTGCATGAGCGCATCTTCAAAGTCTTGCGCGAGTGAGTGTTTGCGCTCTCACTGCAGTTTTTATGTTGTAGGGGTCTTGGGTATATATTACATTAATGTGTTACATCAATAAAATAACATCTTGTTGTTGTGATTTCTGCATTTAATAATTTATAGTATATTAATATATAGAATGTTTGATGTATCTATTTAATATTGGTAGATTGCGTTGTAATAAATCCTGAGTGTTTTTGAAGGTACCTTCAGGTGGAGTGGGAGGTGAAGAGAGGCGGTCATCGTGATTTTAGTGTTGAGCACATGGTGGGCTCACACAGTAAAGTCCCCCTGCAGGACAACAGCAGTGACTGTGGCCTTTACCTGCTACAATATGCAGAAAGCTTTTTAGAGGTAGACCTACATCTGTTATTTACACCAGCCAATACAATATGCAAAATGTGTACTTCCCTGTTTAACCCTTATGAGCTACAATGATGCTATTCGTATGTTTTCATTTCAGGACCCTGTGGTACACTTTGACTTGCCACTGAGATTAGAACGCTGGTTTCCACGGCAACAGGTGCGAGGGAAACGAGAGGAGATTCGAGACCTCATACTGCACCTGTACCGATTTCAGCAAGGATCTCTGGGAAATGAAGCTTTAATAGATAGGACAGATGATGGAAACTTAATTTAGTAGTGAATAGTGATTAGTTGCACATTATTTTACACTAGATGTATTTATATTTTATCTGTTTTGGAACATTTTATATAATTTTATGTTTTTTTTATGTTGGAAAAACGTACCGAAGAAATAAATGAGAACTCAAAACTTTGTCTCCAGTCAAAAGGCTATTTATTGAAGTTAAAAACAACGTGTTCTGTGCCTCTGCAGGTTTTTGATGACAGGCAGATTTTTTTGTGGTTGTAATGAATAAAAGTGGAAAAGCAAATAACCCGGGGCACATGATTGGACAAGCAGTTGGGTGTCACAAAACGTTGGTGCTGTGATTGGCCGTCATGTATGAAGCGGACAGTGAGATTGGCCAAAGGGGGATTGTATGCAATGTATGGTTAATGCTAATCAGACAGAATAATGCTGAGATTAGACAAATTTAGAGACCACCCACCATCTTTCAGTAATCCCAGAATTCCCTGTTTCTGTACAGTGTTTCTCTGTTTATTTAAAAAGATGAACAATTCAGCGTCACAAGCACAGACTTCTGTACGAGTACAGACTGATGGAGAATCTCCATCAGTCTGTCATAGGAATTTATGAGACTTGTAAAAATGGTGTAATCTTTCAAACAATCATTTGTTTAGTTACACATGCACATCAAAACCAATAATGCGAAATGATGCACATGAATTTTTATTTAATATGATCTAAGTCTATTTTATTTGCAGAAGAATATCGTTAACATCCTTTATGGATTAATGGTTTACTTGTATTGCTGAAACGGTTTCTTTCATCTTGATTCTCAGTTCATTTACAGTTTGTTGAGGTCTTTAGGGGTCAAACCAATAATACCTAATCTTAACCCATCTTTAACCTTACAGGTTTAACTGAGAAGTGATTACGCAATCACAAACTTATCCCCTTCTCCCCTTTCAGAATGTTCAAGATTCTGTGATTTGTGTTTTCTTGTTTTAGCTTTGGAGAATCACCTTGACCTCTGTTTTTTTGTCTCTTGCACCCTGCTGTTTTCTGTGTTATGCACTGTTGGTTATCTCCAGTACCTCCAGTTACTTCTTGATGAGCTGCTCTACAGGATTACTGAACAAGATTAGAGAGGGAGAGAGAGAGCAAGAAAAAATCCCTTTCCATCTGTTTACCTGCGTTAACAGGAATCTGAGCGCCTGCGTTACCTGTGCTTGACTTTGAGGATCTGGCTGTGTAGATCTTAGTCCATGACAGTGCTTCAGGCTGGATGCATACTATCACTGGATAGCGTGTAACAGGTATGCACAGGTGTGTAAAGGTTTGGGATCTGTCTATCCCACATTGTCCACTGTGAAGAAGCGGTTAGAAGCAGCTTGATTCCCAGGACAGGAAGTGACTGAACCTCTGACTCACTATGTGGCAGTTCCTATGGATGTATAGCCTCTGTTGTTTGGGCTGCATTTTTGCAATAGGCCAGCTGGATATTACTGCAGGTATGGGCGTTTGTATTAGGTGGGAATGTAGGAAGAGTGTGGTGATACCAGTAAGTAACATTCATGTGTGAATTGCTGTTTCAGAAGGGGGTGACTGGGACTGGTTTCCATCGCTTATGCATTCAGATAATCGCTCACAAAATGATGATGTTTCACGGTTGTTTCAAATGCTCGTGGAGAAGCCTGAAGACCGAGGGCTCCTGCCAAGAAAGAAACGTAATGTTCTTCTCACCAGCGGAGTACGACTCTGCAGTCAGGAAACGATACAGCAAGTCATCAGTAATCATTTCAAGTACTATCAGCTCAGAGGTGAGAGGCTATTACAAGTATGACATATATTAGAATGTTATAACATATTTATAACGCGATAAGCCACCGGGCTGTTCAATTTAAGTGCAAGAATTTCCTTTTTTCATTTTGGATGTGTACGGTGTGCTGTACGTTCTGTGTGCTGTGTTCTTCAGTTGATTAAGATAGACGTTTCGATGTGTGGACGCTTTGCTTTTTGGCTCGTTAGCTTGCAGTCGGGTTGAATTGGTTATGGTTCCGTTTGATTTGTGGATGGGATTGTTAGATGATTTAAAGCTAAAAAAAGAGTCTTTAGCCAAGAGTCAAATGCCAGAATTTTGAACACTTCAAGACTTCTAATAGACGAAGAAGCTAGTGTGCACGAGTTTGGTACTCTGAGTGAACATGATGTTCTTTTGATAAATATAATCACACGGCTTTAGTGAACTATTTTAGTGCAAAGGGAGATATTATAGTAGATTAGGAAGGGAAAGAGTTAAACATAACATAAAGATAACATCAAGGGTACTTTCAGTATGTGTTTTCATTAGATCGTGTAAGATGCCTGAATAGATTGTTTAAGATGTAAATGAAGTGTTAAATCAAAGCCAGAAAAATATCTGGCTTGTTAAATAAGATTTGCCCTGAAACAATGTTCTGGAAACCGCAAAGACTGAACCTATGAGCCGCTGTAATCTAGCCTGATAGCTGATACCTGAAGGTGGGTGAAGCAGGATGTTTAAGATTTATAGGATTAATAGAAGGACTGATGTTGAATTTATTGCAGCACTTACTTCCATCACCAAGAAGACAGAATTTTTGCAGACGGTTTGTAATGGTGAAGATAACATGCCAAACTGTGGCTGAGGTAATGATTACCTTTAACACGTTGGAAACTGACTGCGCTCTGAGACCATAAGCCAGCTGTGAGGTCCAGACAACGACCGCATTAATGTGCTCTCTTATGAGTAGTGAAGACCACAAAATCAACATTCCAACTCTTATTGAAAGGAATGTTGAAATTGCCAAGCAGCGTGAGCAGTTTTCCAGTGTGAACGACAGGAACTCATTAGCATTTGGCTCACGTTCGTTATGAAAAGTCCGATCCACTCAGAGGTCTCGGTTAGTGAAGAAAGACACCAAGACATTCCTTCACAGCTCACGTGTAATTTCTCCCTTTAGCAAATTAGAAGTCAGCCTGCTGCGGTTAAAAGTCAGTTAACAAACTGGATTGTGCCAATGAGGTCAGGGCTATTATATCCATGGCTGAGGTGTAAGCACAGGCAAGCTGTCAGTCTTGTCTAAGCGTGTCATGAAGGCACTAACTGCAAAGTTTTAGTCCGCTCTGAATTCAACCACAATGTCATCTGGACAGACTAATTGCTTTCCGTGTCAAGACAATCCATGCGTCTGTCTAGATAACTAAAAGACAGACATGCAACTTCATGCAAAAACAGTGCTTCACATTTTTTGGCCATTTGAAGCAATCCAGTGACCAGCTGCAAGATGTTGATGGTTAATGTGATCAACTACACCTGGAGTTACCAGTTCATTTGTGTTGAACTTGTGTTTTCTTTCACTGTTACCTTTGGCTGACTTGCTGGGAGATTTGTAAGACACTGTATTTTTTGTGTATGTCAGTGTGTCAGGAAACTGTGTGGGAAGCCTTTAAAATCTTCTGGGACCGCCTTCCTAATCAGAAAGAGTACCAGAGCTGGCTGAGCCAATGCCAGGCTGGGACAGTCACTATACAGCAAGTTGGCTCCGCTTTTAGCCAATCAGAGGAACACTTAGCACTTGTCCACAAAGTATGTAGCACAAGACCTTTTTGTTAACGTTGTGTAACTTATGATTATCTGATTTGAATAAAATGAGTCAGGATGTTAAAAACTGCTTCACTGGGCTTTAAATCTCTTATTGATTTGTAATTTCTTGCAGAGACTTTCTCAGACCAGATTAAGAAGGTACAACAAAATACTTTACACACATTTATTTAACATACTTCCACTTTCAGCAGCCTATTCCCTATTTATTTGTTGCATTGGGTAATTTCTGTCTTACCTCTCTAACTTTATGCCTGTCTATTTGTTTTCCTTTTAGTGAAACCACATTATGCAGGTATACTCATGCTATTTTTTTGCTAGTAAAATGGACAGTTATTCCATGCTTGATGCTGATGGTTTATTCACCATAAAGCACAGTAAAGATATCTTCATTAGAGGGCCACTCCCTCATTTTACTGTCTGTTTTTGTACAGCCCTGAGGATTCTTCCCAAGAGCAACATAGTTCCCCAGGTCTGTCTGTCATGATTGTGTGTAACTGAGTGTTTGGGTCTTAAATACACTTCATAAAACCCAAGAACAAACAAAACTGATTTTTGATACTTGTGGCAGATGATGGTTTTTCAACAGAGGCCTCTGAGGTTGTGACTGCACCCGTTTCAGATGAGGTTGTCTCTGAGATTGTGACAAACGTTACTGTAGAAACACCATCTGTTGTCATGACGACTGAACTGGAAGCTGAGGTTGGTGATTGGTTAATATTGTGATTACTGATTAAGATAACAAGGGCTGCAAATAAGTTCACTAATAAAAATAAAGGTACTTCACGATGTCATAGATGAACTATTTTTGGCTGTATGGTTCCATAAAGAACCTTTAACATCTGAAGAACCTCTCCGTTTCACAAAACAGTTTCTCTAGACTATAAAAAGAGAAAGAAATGGTTCATTTAGGAACCTTTGACTGAAAGGTTCTTTGGGAAACCAAAAATGTTTTTTCTACGGCAACCTTTTGTAGCACCTTTCAGAATGTAGGAGAAACTAGAAATGATGACGTCATGATAAACATAGAAAGTGTACACAAGCAGATAAGGAACATCTACTACTGACCACTGTTTATTCATGTTTTTTCCATGTGGTAGATTACTAATGAGATTGAAGCAGCTGCTTTGCCTGGACGTCCTCTCATAGAGCAGAAGGTGGAGTTGACATTATTACTGACAGGAGAGTCGTGGAGTGAGCATCTGTCCGACCCCACCAGCACTGAGCATCTCAGACTCACTCAGAAGTTCACAGAGAAGGTACAACACACACACATGCTTGTCCTATTTTCTACATAACAAAATGTGCTTATACAGTATGCAATATGTTTATTAGGGGTGTAGCAATTTACAGTTATTAACAATAACCATAATTTGAATAACAATGGTTGTTAAGTGCCAGTATCTGGTTGACAGTACAACACGTGTAGGGGATGGTTCATTATACTGGTTTATTATTTTGCTTTAAGAGCCACAATGGTAACAAACTCTGTCTGCCTCCTTACACTTGTATTTTGAGTGTGATTCTTTGGCCAAAGAAGAGAAAACACAAAATAAGCAAAACTGAAGATGAATTTCTGCTGTCTGCTATTTGTAGCAATTTCAACAGATACCATAATAGTAGTTATTGTGAATTCTTCTGGCCATGATATTTGTGTAGTAAAAATCTGATATAGTGATAGCCCTAATGCTTCATTATAGGGACAGTTGTGGCCTACCGGTTAGTAAGTTAATCAGAAGGTTGCTGGTTTGAATCCAATGCCGGCAGGTAGCAAATAAAGTGCCCTTGAACAAGGCACCTAACCCTTGATTGCTACCCTGGGCACAGCAGTACTGCCCACTGCTTTGGGTGCGTGTGTGTGTATGGGTTTCGGGTATGGGTTACCATACCTGACAAATATGTTACTTTTACTTCACTTTCACTTAGTATACATACGTCGGTATGCTTATAGATTTCAGCTGCTTTGGAGAAACTGACTGAATTCAAGAGTGTGTCAGTACTGGATATCAGGTATGTTATTACTTTTTGAGCTGTTTGCACTTTTTTTTACTATTTGTAAGCTACAATTTATTTGTTTCCCCCTGTAGGCCACAGTTGGATCCCTCTAGGTAAGTTATCTGATTATTTTTGCTCAATACCGGTTACTAAGAGGGAAAATGTGTGAGTTACAGTATGTATATATTCATGAAGTCGAGTAGTAGCTGAGGTATGAATGTGTCATTGTCTCCCTGCAGTGGTGAAACGGCAGTGCTGGTGGAATATGTTGTGTTCCTCCAGACCAGCAGTGAGGAGATCAGCAGTGAGACACTGGACTTCATTAATCTTCAGTCAAACATGGTAGAGGGCACCTATAGTGACTCTCCGGTGCCCACCGTCCAGTACACCCAGATAAACCTCCACCCATACATCACTGAACCCTCGAATGGTACTGCTGTACTTGATTGTAGGTAATACCGCGTACGTCCAAGTCTGGAACTATCTAATGTGCTTTTGTTTTCAGTGGAAACATCTTCAGAGGAAACCCTTCCTGCAACAGAATCTCCAGACCGCAAGGTGAATTCGGATTTCTGTCAAGTTGACAAAATTGGCAGTATATCCGGTAGAATCAGCTCTTTTATTCTGTTTATCATTTAGGATGATATTTTAACTGTTGAACAACCACCTACTATGCCTGGAGAGGTGGACAAGGAGATCTTTACCATTGATCATACAACAGGATTAGACCAGGAATTTATGGAAGAGCGTGATGTCATAATTATAAATGAAGACACACCACCCCTTACTGATGACCCGAATGGTAGTTTCTCAGAGGGTAAGAACCAACATCCATTCATGTACAACGATGTACGCTAACGTGGTGATGATAGATTTAGGTAAAGATGATTTCATATTCCTCATTTCAGACTTTGAAGGCAAGGGCTTGGTGTCAGTGTCTACCCCAAGCAAGATTCCTACCATGGGTGGTGATACCGTCGGTCCATTCACAGACAAGCAAGACAGCGACATCACAATGGTTAACTTTGATCCTGCCTCTGGATCTGGTGCTGCAGAAGATGATTGGGTGACTGTCCTTCCTACTGAAGCTGAAAAGGCAGCTGGAGAAACGGAAGGTAACAAAGAGGTTTCGATCAATGAAGGCTTATCCTTGTTAGAGGCCTATGAATTCTCTACCATCACCACAATTACAAAGGTGATGGAGGACCACATTTTGCCTGTGGCAACAGCTGGACTGATTGATGTTGAAGCTGGAGAGGATGGAGACAAACAAGTTGGGATTACATCTGCAATACCGTTTGTCAAAGTGGAAGAGTCAGAAACTACCCCAGAACCTGGGGTAGATCACATACCACCCAGGTTAGAGGACAACCACAAAGATGATAAAGAAACTGAAGTCGTTGTGATCACAAAACAGGAATCAAAGGAAATTGAAGAGGATGGAAAAAATGTTGAGATTATCACAATGGCAAAGGAAGAGGATGATTTGGTACCTGCAGAAGTTTCACCTACACAGTTTTCAGAAGAAGATCTAACAGAGGATGAGATTATATTGGTCACTATTAAACCAGTAGGCCCAGTCTACCCAACATCTCTTTTAGCAGAGAAAGAATCACCCTTCAACCTCATCACCATGTTGACCTCAGTGAATGTTGATTTAAGACCTACCTTCAATTCAGAAGTCATAAGTACATCGTTGGATTATAATGTGATGAATGATGAAGAAGAGGGTAGTGGCATCCCTGGTGTTATCAAAGGCGATGATACTTTCAGCATTGCCATGCCTGCTAACCCAGGGCGAGCTTTGATGGTGTTTTTCAGTCTTCGTGTAACAAACATGATGTTCTCTGAGGATCTGTTCAACAAAAGCTCTCCAGAGTACAAAGCCTTGGAGCAGCGCTTTCTTGAACTGGTAGAGCACTTCCTCTTTTTGCTTTCATTTGATGTTATTATCCTTTTTCCCTTCAACTACTTCCATCAATTTTTTGGGTATCCAGGTTACTTATTTATTAGTTTATGAGTATAAATCAACTGTTATTGGCATTGTATGTTCTTCAGCTGGTGCCATATCTTCAGTCAAACCTCAGTAACTTTGAGAATCTGGAGATCCTGAACTTCAGGAATGGAAGTATTGTGGTGAACAGCCGTATGAAGTTTGGGAAACCCGTTCCTCGTGGAGTCACCACTGCTGTTTACCTCATTTTGGAGGACTTCTGCAACACAGCTTACCAGACCATGAACCTCGCCATTGACAAATATTCTCTGGATGTGGAATCAGGTGAGACATTTTCAGAAAGCCTTGGTGATGACCCAATACCTTTGGTCTTTATTCTGTGTTCAATGCATGTGTGTGTGTGTGTGTGTGTGCAAATTGGTTTTAGGTGATCAAGCAGATCCATGCAAGTTCCAGGCATGTAATGAGTTTGCAGAATGCGCTGTGAACCGCTGGTCAGGTGAGGCAGAGTGTGTGTGTAACGCTGGGTACTTCAGTGTGGATGGACTTCCCTGTCAGAGCATCTGTGACCTTCAGCCTGACTTCTGCTTGAATGATGGCAAATGTGACATCATTCCAGACCAGGGAGCCATCTGCAGGTGTGTGCAGACGTTCATTTGATCATAAGATTATGTGGTGGGCTTTATGAACATGAGATGTGTGTTCTGTAGATGTCGTGTGGGAGAGAACTGGTGGTACAGGGGTGAACATTGTGAAGAATATGTATCGGAGCCGCTTGTAGTTGGCATTGCCATAGTGTCTGTTGCTGGGTTCCTGCTGGTGGCGTCAGGCGTAATCTTCTTCTTAGCAAGAACTCTGAGAGACCAGTATGACAAAGATGAGCTGGAGGACCCATTACGGTAAGTCTATATATATATATATATATATATATATAATAATAATATATATACTGTGGTCACATGCAATATGATAAATTAAAGCTGCATCTCAGTTCACAATTTTTTACAATGCACTCAAAGGTACGGTAGGCAATTTAACATTGCCGTTTGTAACAATGACTGTTGTAAATGAGCTGTTTGTTTGTGTGTGTGTGTGTGTGTATGTACAGTAGAAGAGAGGATAGTTTTCCATATGTTGACAGGGCTACTAAGTATAACCCCATGTTTGAGAGCGATTTAACCACAGGCTACAGTCATTACTACCGGAGGTACCCTGACCCCCCGGTCCACAGCAGTGGCAGTGCTGAGGCCTCCACCGACTTCAGCAGTGAGGAGATACGTCATATTTATGAGAATAGTGAGCTCACCAAGGAGGTACGAGTCTGTGTTTGTGTACACAAACTGGTTTTGTTTATATTACTTTGTGTACCTGTGTAGGTGGAACACGTGTAGCATTGTCTTCTGTATTTTTGTCTCTTTCTTCCAATTCTGCAGGAGATTCAAGATCGCATCCGTATACTTGAACTGTACGCAAGAGATCGTCAGTTTGCAGACTTTGTGCATCAGCATCGAACGTGAGTGTCTTACTCTTCATAACCTACAGCAGCTTTGCCTGTTTTCACCTCTCATGTCATTTTGTTTTGTTTGATCAGCGCAATAGATAATCAGAAAGAAAGTTCCTCAACACAGTCCAACTGAGTGCAACGAGCTGAAGGTCAGACATCATGAACGAACGATATTATGGTTTGTGTTTAAAGGGGTCATGAAATACAGCTTTAGATTTTTAGATTGTTTCTTGAGGTTAGTTTGGTTTTGCACCAAAAGAAATTGTGACATCATGGTTCTCCAGACTTCAAACACAGGGTAGAAAGAATATTTAGGGAGTTAGGTTTGAGTTTTGATGCGTGTTGTTTTTGTAGAGTAACTTCTCATGCGTGTAAATATCAGGAACATTTTGTTTCTTCATTTCATGACCCCTTTAAATAAGCAAAATTGTGATAAAGCACATTTTGACTTATTCTAAATGCCATGGCCTCGATGTGTGAAGATTTACTTTAACTTCTTCCAGACACTTTCCATGTCTTTGGGAAATTGCATCCCGGAGTTCCCTTGCATCATTCACCCTCCCGGTGAATGATTTCTACCATCAGTCTCCTCTTTTCTCACAATTTAAACTTGCTGTCGACTGATTCGTCATAAAATAAGGTTTCAGAAATGGCTGTATTATATTTAATCAATTAGTGTCTTTTGTTTTGCTTACTTATTTTGCCATTGCTAAACAGCACACACCTTTCTCCTGCTATGAAACTGGATTGTGGTCATTACCGGTACCCTCTACTCTTTGGTTAAAACATTGTTAGTGCCTTCTATTCTGTGTTCTTAAGGCTGTGGCTCAAACTCTTAGCCAATCAACCTTTGGTGTATCGAGTCAAAGGCCTGCCAAGACACAGGGCCCACCCACTTTCTGGAAGTTACTTGAATCATCTGTTAGACTGTTAATGTTGGAGTACTGTTGTATGTTTATTTTATTTCTATGTAACTTTGTTTTTATTTGTGTTATCGTTTCACTGCTTCTTATTCTTTAACCTGCTGTTAAAGAAGTGGGTCTTGCCAAAGTCCTGTTAAGACAAGTCATTTCACTTGGCAGTGTCCCCTGGCAGCTGTTGTCTATGAGGCAATGGACATGCAAGTATGAGTATTTTTTTGTGCGATAAAAGAGCAAAATCTCCCAAATTGTTTGTCAAGATTGTTTTACATTCATCAGTGATATAATCAGACAACAATTTTAACACACATTTTGCTTATTAAGGTTTCAGTAAACCACAAAAAATCCTCATTATTTCTTGCAGCTAAATCTTTTTTGAAACCATACATTTCTCATACTAAACATTAGTTTAGTCAGCAATTTTATCTGACTGACTGTTGTATGTATTTT
>JAZGTI010003984.1:0-29501 GCA_036877585.1 Botia kubotai
ACAGGGACACACACTGAGCTACAGGAACACATTATCATGAGCAAAGATGATAAAAGTGATGTTCTTGTATAAAGAAGTTATGTAAGCTAAACACATTTCAAGCCATCACGTTTGACAGCAGACTCCAGTCATCTCTTGAAAAACAGTTTTTCCTATGAGAACGGATGGTATATATTTGGTAATTGGGACACTGCCTGAAGGCAAACAATGTACAGCTCAGCTATCTGTGACAGTGAATCGTGTTTGTGTCCAAAGGCAATGAGTTATCATGCCTCTCTATGTTGAGTCATATTTTCCTGAGGCATCTGATGACCCTTCATCATGACTTCAGACAGATCGGACTAAAGCTTTCCACAGAATGCAGTTCACAGAAGCTGGTCTGTTACTATAAATCACAGGCACATCTCTACTGTTTAGTACTAAATGTATCTGCACTTAAAGCCAGACACTCGCTTAACAATTTTCAGGCTGATTATGAATGTAATTTGGTCTTGATCATTAATCGTGCAGTTATGTATTTGTAATGTATGTAAATATATACATACTCATCTATGTCTCAGTACATAAATGGGCAGATTTGCTAGTTGGGCATAATGTCCAGTCATTAAAGTATTGTGTACTGTACTGACTGTACTGTACTGTACTGACTGTACTGTACTGTACTGTAAAAGGGAAAGAAACTCTTGTGGTCAACTGTGATGTGAAGTACACTATCACTAATGGACTGTACTGTCACAAAGACACATATTATTCTTCCATAACCAGCAAGAAATGTGTTTGTGCAACCTGAGAGCTCTTAACAGCTGCAGCTGCCCATACACCTGACTCAGCACCCCATCACTGCTTAAAGCTGTAAAACTGTGTGTGTACATGTGTGTAGCTGTTCACGGACAATTTGTTTAAGACAGGTTAACTGAGTGACTCACTAACCAACCAACACTTAAATTAAAAAAATGTAAACAGGAGTTAGTTCCGGTTCTCAAATTTGATTGGGTGAGAGGCGTTTCAATAGTGCTGATATTCATGTTGTATAAGCAGATAAACATATCTGCAGGAGCAGAACAACACAAACATTGTTTAATATCAGCCATGCACAGTAACAGCTGAAGCGATTGTAGGACAGAAAACAATCACAGAATAACAAGCATCCAACACACATTCACTGAAAACAAGCCTCAATATCACATGGAATTTTGCTTCTCAGTTAAGTTTATCTTGTTCCACTGATGTTTATGTATTTTTACGGTTAAATGCACAAATGGGACCTTGGATTTTTAAACGATTTCCATATAAAAAGCCCACAAATAGACGCCTGCCCTCATTAGCCTCTCGCAATCCCTGCTTCTCACTGACCTTGTCTGTGTTGCGCAGGCTTGATGGCAAACATCTGAGTTTCTCTGTAGCACGTTCATTATTTATCCATGTGTCTGACGCTGATCTTCTGTCTGTCTTCCTCTTTATACTCTGTTTCTCTCTACAGTGTCTCTCTAGAATGCCAGTTGGCATGTACAGATACAGTTGCTCTTTAAGACATACAGTTCTCCTATTATAATCCACCCTGTATTTTTCTGTTCTCGTCTCTAATTATTTTTTCATCTCTTCCTCTGCTTGACTTGCTTTTCCTTTTCCTCTGCCTCTCTCTCCCTTGCAGATCACCTCGACTGGGGCCAGATGCCAAAACCTGTCGCAGCCCATCGATCGACAGGTGAACTGGGCAAGCGCTGGCTCTGAACCACCACAGCAGAGCTCAGAGCGCCGGCACAGTTAACCCTTCCCTCACCACCACAAAAAACTCCATCACATTACAGAGGATGTTATTAAACCCTTTATTCCTTTCCCAAATCTCTCCATTTTTGAAATTGAAATAAGCCCCAGAACTATTTCATTAACATTTCATTTGGATTAACATGCAATTAGTAAATGAGGTTTTGAGTGTTCCTTCAATGTCACGCTGCAACATAATCTAACAGATCAGCTTTGGAGGAAAGCTGAGCGTGTCGTGTTCCTTTCCTTTCTCGGCTGAAATCCCAGAACACATTTCTGGTGATGATAGGAATGGGACTGATCGACAGACCATTACAATTCCAGTGATCTGATCTGATGAGTCTCTGAGAATCCCACAGAATGTGTGAGGATACACTCTCTCTCCCCCACACTCTCTCTCTCTCTTTCTCTCTGTCACACACAAACACACACACAACCTTAAAACTACTGGGTCAGTAAGGACATTTCATTACATTTGCTTTTGTGTCTGTTTTTTTTATGATTTTTATAAGGACATTTGGCCACAGTTAAACATTTAAACCTCTACAAACACAAACAGAGGTATGAAAACTATAAACCAGTCTTCATCTGCAGGTCCTATATTTATGTTGTGTAATCCATGTGTTCTGCAAACATATGACCGTATCAGCACTTTAAAAAGGTTGTTCTTGAGCTATAAAAAGTGACGGGATGAATTTCACTCTGCTGTAGGATCTCTGTGAATGAAGCCAGTGATAAGAAAAGATTTTGTATTGAGTAACCGATATTAAAGTCCTCATATGTGACTCGCTGACAGGACGCTCTATCTGTACAGCGTGTTCACCTCATTAATGCAACGTTGGCAGGACTTTTGCTGGCTTCTGAAATGCCCATGGTGCTACCTTAGCCTATTTACAGAAGATGATGAGCATCTGTCCAGAAAACAGGACAAAGAAAGCAGACAGATGTCAGTCATCTACGACTCTTCTCTGTATCCTCTCTTATGATGACATTTAAACAGTTTAGACTGTAATTTCAGGATAAGGACATGCATGTTTACTCAACACATCCAGAGATTCAAATATTCAATGCAATGATTTATCATGACAGCAGTGACTCAGTGTGAATAATGTTGCAGCCGGTGTAGGAAATAGATGGTCCTCTATGATGCCCTGGGAAACATTCTAGCTGATGTGCACAGCTCTTCATATACAGCTCAGCTGCAGCATGGCTATTTGTTTTGTGGGTTGACATTCACAGTGAGCTGCAAACACATTTATTGTGACTGCATGTAGACATGACATTTATTCAGAATGCCAGCATGAAGGAGAGCTGCCTCTCCAGAGTCACACAATTACCCCAAACTGCAATCGACCAATTAGCAAACAGCAAACTGAATGTCAGATCCAATCACCTGTGATTTGAAAACACTGTTATCTTCAGATATACATGTCTATATGTCTTTACAGTGTCACAGTAATGTGGTTTACAGTGTAAGATTATTTGATAATGACTTTTAATGCACCATAAACTGGTGTAAAAATTACATTTATATTAATGCAGACACTCTTAACCAAAAACTGACTAAAACTGAACAGCAGAATGCCCATTAACTGACCCAATAATAAACCTTCAAGGGTAAATCAAAAGCTCTTAAGGGGTTTACAATAAATTAAAGACAATCTACTTCATTCATTGTTAATTTAAGCCAAAGCTTTTAAATATTAGGCAATATTACTTGAAGTGAAGCTTAAAAAAAGTGACTATTCACTCTGTCTTATCTTACCAAAATATCAAATATCAAAACTGTAATATTATACAACACATTAAGCGTATCTAATGTAAAAACTGCTATGGAAGAAAAACTGAATGTGGACTGAAAGGTTAAAACTGAAGAAAAGAGGATCTGCAAACGGATCTTTAATTATTTTCATCTTTCTCAGTTAATTTATTGAGTTTAAAAGTTACATTCTTGAGTTCAGGTTACTTTGATCGAAGTGAATAAAGACCAGACACAGACTTGATGTGATTTACCCGTCATACCAACCCCCAGAAAACCCTTTACTGCCCTTCCTTCCTGTATCTAAGCAACGCTGGCAGATGAGTAAGGGTGGGTTCTGGGTGGAATGAGACCCTCACATAAATGAGATGCGCTTGGACACAAAGGGGCAAGCCACGGGTCCCTCCTGCAGTGCCTCTATGCATGATGTGTGTTAGGGAACACTGTTGCTACACAATTTGGGACCATCTGCTTAAAACAGGGGATGGAGTAAGACATCGGATGGATTAAGACGTAGCACTGACCACAACAGGTTATCTCGCATAATGGACACACGTGACACGCATTTATATTTATTTATATTTCTTACCTTGTGATGCCCATTAAGAAGCATAAGCCTTCATCTTCTTTTAATAACAGAGTTAGAACTGGGCAGCTTTTGCTCTCGGGAATGTAATTCTCTGCAGACAGCTGTAGATGTATAAAACGAGCAGCATTCAGATTATATATGGTGGTTATTCACGTGGGTTCTCGGTGGTCGTTTCCAGCGTGCTGACGCGATGCAGCTGTGCAGGCGGATGTTGCACTGCTGTCCGCTGTGTTATCGTCTCTAAGCCCTTGGCTACTATTCAACAATGTAGTTTTAAAATGCTGCATGGACTCCGTGTGTGTGCAGAATACCGTACTGTCAACACCGCACACAGACGCCCCCCTTAACCAGACACCCCACAATCTCTAATCGCTTTTATACCGGGAAATGTAGTCCTTTACAGATGTATCACTAAAACTGTGCTTTCGAAATATTAGTTAGCTCTTTTATTAATTAATCCACTAAGTTAACCAATAATCTTTACTTTATAAGTTGTTATATACCCAACCGCTGAAAGATATCAGGGTCTTGGTGTCCGCGGACGAGCGCCAGTCCTGTGCCCTCTTAAACTACATTTCCCATAATGCATTTGGAACTGATGGCATTCTCGGCAGTCTGCGGTGTAACAGAGCTGTGATACAGTAGCGCGGAGAATAACTATAAATTAATACCATACAATTACTCATAAACACAAAGTATTTCAGGTATAAAACAACAAATATCTATTTATTTGATAATTTTATATATATTTTTAATATTGTGTGGCAATTCTTTGCACGTGAATCTGTTGTTATATTTCAGCATAATAAATCCTAAAAATACTATTTTTGGGGAACCGTTTTCACAGACCAATAGACGTCTTTATGATTTTGAGATAAGTGAATTGGATGTAGCTTTTGACCTGTGACTCGTCGTCGTATATGGTTTAAATATGTGACATTATACTTATTCATTAAATGTCAACGTGCAGCCCCGACAAGTCAGTGATGCAATAGCGCCTCCTATTGGCAATAATTCTACACATCATACTTAGAACAACAGTTGCTTGTTACTTCATTTAATCAAAATATTCATTTGATCAAAAATGACAAAATACAAATAATGTGATAAAGTTTATCTGTGCATCTGTTGAATGGGATTGTTTATGTATGCGTCAGCAACCCCAGGTTTACTGTAAATGAATTATACAGATGTTAAATATCTGCTCTGAATTAAGCACCAATGTTAGGCAGACAATGTAGGACAAAATCTAATTTCTCTCGGCTCGTTTCCCTGAAATGCATATTAAGAAATCTACCCACTGTAGGATGATGGGGTGTGGGTTTAAAACAAGCCCACAGATCACACCAAAATTAAATTAAATTAAAATTATTAAAGAAATGTAAGGACCTTTTCAATGTAGTCACAAATCAGTCATAACAGGATTTTTAGAATCTCTGTAATATGATGTTAATTTGATGGATGTCATTTTAAAGATAATGGTGTTTTAGACAATAATGGATCAAAATGTTTCGATCAAATGAAAATAATCAGGTAGTCTAAACATTTAAGCCTCAAACTCTTGCCATAGATGGTCATATTATGCTGTACTGGAAAGAATGAAACAATTTGCCTGTAAAAATATGTGGTTATTTTCTGGGATTTCCACAACCACACCTTCTCTCTCGTTAAATGTATTTGCCATAGTTAAAACTGGCTTTGCATAACCAAACCGTAGTGTAACGTCAACTGCAGCCAGTTTTATTTTTATGACGCTTTTCACAATGCGCATTGTTTTAAAGGGAGTTTACAGAAATACAAAATTGCAGTACTAAGGTTTTCAATTCTTAAAATGCTTGTTGCGCAGTTCCATACAGAGCTTGTTAAAATGGCTTAATGTTTTGTCAGTGAGAACTTGCCCAAGAACACAGCAGAGGAAAAGGTTTTGGGAGGGTTAGCCAGGGGCTATAACCTAAAAACACACACTTTCTTTCTTTTACAAAATGACAATAGTGAATAACACAATAGTCTCTTAAAAGAAAAGCAAAAATGACAAACATTTGAAAAGTTATTTCCCGTTTTTTAGAAAGTTTCCACCGGAACTCTCGTGTGGTAGGTATTTTCACTCAGGCGTGTACTAGACCAGCCCTTGTGTGCGACACAGTACTGAGAGGCCCTCTGCCGTTCAAGCGCCGTTTAGGAATAACGAGCGACCGGGTCAATGAAGTCTTAATGTTTCTCATCTGATTGAAATCTACAACATCCTGGTTGTTATTTCGGTAAACAGTTTCCCCACATTAACTGAATAACTCATTGTTTTGTCCTACATTAATCTGTATTCAGAATTTGAAGTTACATCCTTTATGAAGTTTGTTAGCCAGACGGCTGTTGATGAATGGACGACAGGCTAACAGCTGCAGCTTCAGGCGCTGTTAACAGTAGATAATGTTTGTTTTCTGTTTATGTGGGCTGTAATTACTATATTACACTTACATAATTGCGTTGTTTTATTAATGCACACTTCACTATTAAATTAACAAGCAGCTTGTAGAAGAGCTTGCCCCACTTCTACTTGGGGACAAAAAAAAAAACTTATACTGTGTTGGAAAACCTGAGCCCTGTGTATAGCACTTATTCACTGTTGTCCCTTATTGTAATCGAAGTTGCTTCCTGTCCTGATTTGTAAGTCGCTTTGGATAAAAGCGTCAGCTAAATGACTAAATGTAAATTAATTTCGCGGTTTTAAAATAATTAAAAGTAAACCAGGTTATATTTACTGAGTGTGTAAACTTTTGTAAACTTGTAAACTAAGCTAACGCTTAGGTAAACACGCATTATTTGTTATGACCAGTAGTTGGCCGGAGTCTGGACGTAAATACACATTCATAATCTTTAACCCTAACTTCATTGTGGTATTTGGGCTAACTGAACAACAAAAGCATTAGGTTTGTACACAAGTATTTAATCTGGTCATTTTAGAAATACGTCTGTTTGCTTTCTGTATCAGTCAGTAATGGGCATGTAATGGGCACACGCTGCTTACAATGGAGGTGTTTGGTGTGATCCGATCTCTCATGGCCTTCAGACTGACAGGTGGAACTAAAGGTGAGTGTCTTCACAGCTTCACTAAAATGAAGTCCGTTCCTTCACTGTTGTTTTGTGTAGAGCTCAGAAATTTGGATTCATATTGATCTCTTTTCTGATCTTTGACTCTCAGACTATGTTGTGGTTGGAAGTGATCCTGGTTGTATTGTAATCTTGGAGTACCAGCCTTCAAAGAACACGTTTAAGAAGATCCTGGATGGGGCACTGGAGGAGCTCTGCAACTGCATCACAGGTGCAGACCTGTCAACCTGTTGGGAAAAGATACACGCTAGAAACTAAATTCTGATGATATGCTGTTTGTGAAACGCCAGAAGCTGTTTGTTTTCTAACCCTTGTGTCACCTTAATTGATAAGATTCAAGTTAAACTGTTTTATTTTTACCAGCAAGTTGTTCTTAATGTTCTTAAACTTCGCAGCAGAAATGATGATTATCATGTCTCTTCTCTGACTAACTGGTGAAGAGTCTTGTGATTTCTGATCTTTATGCCAAGAACTAAGTTGTGTTTTCAGGTGTCCAGTGAAGTGTGTGTGTGTGTGTGTTGTGTTAATCTGATCTTCATCTCTGTCACAGTGCCGGGTGGTTCTGATGGACCCAGCGGTGTGCTGATTTGCTCTGAGAACTACATCACGTACAAAAACAGACATCCGTTGTCCAATCCCATGTAGGAGGGTGAGTGTGTGTGTGTGTGTGTATGTGTGTGTGTGTTTGGTCTTCCTCATGTCTGGAGCTCAGTCTGAGCACTGTATGTTGGACAGGATAGGAGTTGGTTTTGAAATGATGAGTTTTTCATGTCTCTTCTCTGACTATGACTGAAGATGCATAAAAACCTCTGATCTGTTGAATGAGAAGATTATGTCTAGTCCAACAGGCTTGTTTTAGTATTCAGTTGTTTCTAGAATAAACACAGATGTGATCTTAATGACTGTCTTTCTCCCATGATTCTCTGTGTATCAGAATGACCTGGATGATCCTGAGCGAGGCATGAATCTCTGTGTATCAGAATGACCTGGATGATCCTGAGCGTGGCATGATTCTCTGTGTATCAGAATGACCTGGATGATCCTGAGCGAGGCATGATCTTTGTCTGCTCGGCCACCCACAAGACCAAGTCAATGTTTTTCTTTCTGGCTCAGACCGAGCAGGGAGACATCTTTAAGGTTACCCTGGAAACTGAGAAAGAAATGGTAAGACAGCTTAAAACAGCTTAAGATCCGTCTGGGTCATCAGTCGTCTTTAGTTAATAAATGCTTGGAGGTTTTCAAGCGTGTTTATTTACATTCCAGTTCTTGTGCTACATTCTGTTTGGTTGTAATTTTAAACTTTGTAAAAGGGAAAGTGCAACAATACAGCTGGAGGTCAAACTTTCATGTTACACTCGAGCAGAAATGTACCTCGTCCAGATGTGGGTGTCTGGCACACAAGGATTTTTAAATGGATAACGAAAAACGAATTAAAAGCATCTGCGAGTCAGAGTTCTCACATTAAGTAATCACAAAACCTGATTGTCTGTGCAGCAGACAGAAGAACTCATTGATTGTAAGTCAGAGATACAAGAGAAGAACGAATATTGTTGCGTAATGTGAATTTTACTTCACGTAACGTGGCGGTCCCAAAAAGAATGAATACAGATGCTGTGAGGTGATTAGTATCAGATTGCTCATTTGGGTGATGATGATGATGATGATGATGATGAACCCGAGTTTTCCTCTGCTATGCCTATAGAAAAGGAAGACGCATTCTTTTTCCAGCTCCGCCCCCTCAAGAACCTGGTGCTGGTGGATGAGCAAGAAAATCTCTCTCCCATCATGTCCTGCCAGGTGTGCGAAAGTATATTTTACAATGAATATGCTGAAGTTAATAAATGCTTGAACGGGTGCAGGCCCAGTTACCAACCAGGAAGTTACTAGTGTGAGGTGTAATAGCGAGTTGGCATGAAAACAGATGTTTGTGAATGAGTCACGATTTGGCTCGTGAAACTGAACTGCTTGCAGTAGACATAATGTTTCTGTCTTGGTGTCAGTTCCATGTAGTGATAGAATATAAGCTGAAGATGTTTGTTGGTGATGTACACTAATAGACGCTTGTTTTTCATCTTCTGGACAGATTGCTGATTTGGCGAATGCAGACACACTGCTGTATGTGTCGTGTGGCAGGAGACCCAGATCTACACTCAAGAGTTCTGAGACACGGACTGGAGGTGCGTGTTCGTCATCACTTTCTCACAACAGTCTTACAACACAGAACTTCTGCACCTGCCGCATCAAAGTTCTGCGTAACTCGTGTGGTTTCACGTTTGTTTTTAGGAATTTCCAGAGATTCTTCTTAATTAAATGTGTTAAATGCTTTTCAGGTGTCGGAAATGGCCGTTTCTGAACTGCCCGGTAACCCCAATGCTGTGTGGACCGTCAGGAGACGTGTGGAAGGTAAAAGATTAACCGCAGTAATAACCATGATGACCAGTGTGATATTAATAACCACGATTGTTGCTATTGTGTTAATACCACACATGATAATGTTGTAGGTGGTGCAGTTGCTCTCATTTAACACAGTGTCACAGTGGTTAAAAAGTCTCTCTGCCTCCCAACATGTATTTTAAAGTGTGATTCACTGACCACAAAGAGATCACAAAAGAAACTAATTTAAAGATGATTGAGAAAATGTCAAGATAACACAATGTTGTTATTGTGAATTCTTCTATTGTGACTGATATTCCACTCACATTAGATGTCAAAATGCATTTGTGCACACGTTTAAATAGACAGATATCACTGTGTACTTCTGTGGCTATAATCTGTGTCAGTCGCTTTCTCCTCAGCAGGAAGGAAATGGGGGTGTTATCTGGATGATGGAGCATACACTGTTTACCTAACGAGAATCAAACAAGCTTGATTTTCTCCATTATAAGAAACAGGCACAAATGTTACAGTGACATAATAGATCTTCTGTACATGCACATACAAGCACATGCCAGATTCCCTAAAGCTTAAAGTCAGTCGCAGCATGCTTGAACTGGCTGGCTGTTTCCCCAGATTAAGCTGTACTGAAGGTAACAATGCTTAATGCTGTGTCATGGTTGCCATGCACCCTGGAACAAGCTGTATTATCAGAAACTCACTCACGGCAGATATTTCTTTGAAGTCATGTGATTTGGATGTTTTTTGGCCCCTGCATGCTGTTTGTGGTCTTCACGTGAGATTAGCGGCAGGAAATCGGTTTCTGTTTGACTTTGCACAGCTGTTTTATTATTAAGAGACCTGTTTATTTACTGTAGGTTGCCTTTTAACTTCCCTTCAGATAATAAAAGAATAAATATGACCTTTTAAAGGACTGTAGACGTGCACGCACACACCACTGAACCAGCGTTTGAACTTCTATTGGTCATCTTCCAGTGTTTGCCTTTCTGGTTACAAATTAGCCCTTATGAGGCAAATCTCTCCAACTGAAGCACAGTGTGATCAGCGCTGGTTTCCTTCTCACAGATGAGTTTGACGCCTACATCATCGTGTCCGTTAACGCCACCTTGGTTCTTTCTATCGGAGAAACTGGAAGAAGTGACAGACTCTGGTTTCCTGGGCACAACACCCACCCTGTCCTGCTCACTGCTGGGGGAGGACGCCCTCGTGCAAGTGAGTGACGTCTTATTTGCAAACACGTACAATGTCCTGTTAACCAACACCCCCACGGCCCGTCACTGCTATATTGTGACCTTTCTGATGTTCTTTTAAAAAAATTTGAACGTTCAAACATCTCAAAAACGCTTAACAAATGTTCCCGAGGTCTGTTATCATTTTCTGAGGCTCGTGGTTTTGTTGATTTGCTGGTATACAGCTCCACCCCTACGGAATCCGTCACATTCGCGCAGACAAGCGTGTGATCGAATGGAAGACGCGGGGAAGAAGACAATTGTTCGCTGTGCTGTCAATCAGAGGCAGGTGGTCATTGCTTTGACTGGAGGAGAGCTGGTTCATTTCAAGATGGATTCGCATGATCTCCCTGGATCCATCGGTATGATGCAGAGCACTTTCCTTGAGTCTGTTTGAATGAACACTGCTGTTATTGTTCTTTGATGTGTGTGTTCTGTGTTTCACAGGATTGTCTCCAGCCCTTGAGCATGCAGGCTCTTCCAGCGCAGCCTGAGTCTCTTTGTGTCGTGGAGATGGGCGGAGTGGAAAAACAGGATAAACTGGGAGAAAAAGGAACCGCTACCTCAACATTGGCCTGCAGGTGGGAACTTGCTTTAAAACACTCTTGTTTATGATTAACTGGTGCTCTGACTTATGCAGAGGTCTCTGGTTCAGTAAAACAGGAAGTGGAAGCCATTAACATGCATTACACAAGCACACAAATCCAGTGGTGCAATAAAATTAAAATGGATCTTCTGGTTCAGTCTTGCATTGATCTCGTCTCTCACGGGACCCCGTGACCTGAGATCTGTCTGATACTCGCACCCGTTATCTAGGCTCTTGTCCAGTCAAGCTGTTCAGAGTCCGTATGGAGGCTCAGGAAGCTGTGAGATAGCTCTGCTCTTCATGTGGGCTACAGATTCCCTCCCAGTGTGGCGTTTTGCTATCTTTACTGTGTGACCTTTAACTGCTGCAGGTTCTGGCCATGTCCACTCGCTCCTGGCTGAGTTACTCATATGAGTCTTGTTTTCGCTTGCCCCCGCTCTCATACAAGATGCTGGAGTACGCCTCGGGTTTCGCCTCCGAGCAGTGTCCTGAGGGAATAGTCACTATTTCCACCAACACACTGAGATAAACACACACATGCTGCATACAGTTACTAGCATGAACTTTGTAAGTTCACTTATCTTTACTGTGTTGTTGTTGCCACTGAAAAATATTCCTGTGGGAATGGTGTAATATCAAACACATTGTGGTGGATATTTGGTTTAAGTTCCTGTTTTCGATACAACCAGAATTTATAGTGTTTGTAACGTCCTATCTGACCAGTAACTATGTGCTGACATCACTGTCTGGGCCTGCTGCTGTTTTATCTGATCTGTGCACTTGTGAAGGAAAGCAGGAGTTTGTGGTTTTCCAGCTCTCTCTTTATGACTGATATCTCTTGCGCTGCTTTTGATGTATTCATGGCCTCTCTCTCCTGCCTGCCTTCCCGCAGGATTCTGGCCCTAGAGAAACTGGGTGCCGTCTTCAACCAGGTGGCCTTCCCTCTGCAGTACACACCACGCAAGTTTGTCATCCACCCAGAGACCAACAACCTGATCGAAACAGACCACAATGCCTACACAGAGGCCACCAAAACCCAGTGCAGGCAGCAGATGGCTGAGGTCAGTGATGTGACCCTCATTTTATTAATTAAATCTGACGGTGGGAATTCATAACGATCATTCCGGAAGTTGCCTGTCATGAGTGCATTGCTATTTTTACATCATGATTCATCATTGCTCTTGTTTGAACGGGTAATTTCCCGCTGACGAGCCGTAAAAGTGACAAGTGCATTGAAATCTGCAAGCTGTGGTGCGCTCGCTCATATAAATCATGTTGATGGAGCGCGGCTGCTGTTTGCATGCTCCTCTAGTGGAAAAAAACACTCCGTAAATAAACAGTCTGTACACTTGTGGAAAATGGCTGTTTACATTTCTGATGCTTATTGATTGTTGTCTTTTGTTTTTCTGCAAAATGTCCAGAAAAGCTTCTTATATACAGTATGTGGATGAAAGTATGTGGACTGTCTTGTGTAAATAATGGGTTTGGCCAGAGCGCTCAGTTTCGCTGAAGACAGATTGTAAGGTTAAGACATACAGTGGCATTCCAGAGACATTTGTGCCTCCAGTTTCATGCAGGCCAGTCCACCACACTCTGTAAATAATGGCTTTATGGGCTTGTTTTGTGGCATCAGTTTGGGGAGGGCTCCTCAGTTTCACAGTGGTAATGATCTAGTGCACAAACGTTAACCACACTGATCACTGTATGAAGTGCAAGAATCTCCTGTCTGCATGAGAGCAAGCCACATTTCAGCACGTTGTGGGAAGCATTCCCTGGTCGAGAGCGCTGGTCGGAATGATTAACTGATAGTAAAGAGATAATTTACCCAAAAATGACATCATGTACTCGCCATCAAAATCCAACAGAGATATTAGACAAAATGTTAGTAACTGATATCGAAATAATCATTTTTAGAGGTTTAATCCCTTCATACCATTTATTTTGAATGGTAAACAAACATGTATAAGAATGCATTACTTTGAAGTCCTTATAAGTCTGCTGGAACACACTTACAGTTGTGTATTTGATGCCACACAATGATGCAAAGTATTTTATGCTTTACATTTTATGTGCCTTTCTTGGGGATCAAACCCATGACCTTGGTGTTGCCAGCTTCATGCCCCTCTAGTTGACCAAAAGGATAGTAGTGTATCTTCTGAACTAAATAGATTTTCTCTGCTCCGTAGGAGATGGTGGAGGTCGCAGGAGGGGATGAACGAGAGCTGGCTGCAGTGTTCTTGAACGAGAACCTTCCAGAAGCCATCTCTGGGGCACCTACAGCAGGTTCCGGGCAGTGGGCCTCACTGGTCCGTCTGATCAGCCCCATTCAGAGCAACACACTGGACCTGGTGCAGCTAGAGCAGAATGAAGCAGCTTTTAGGTGAGAGAGGACGAGAGAGTTATAAATTAAAGGGGACGTTGCTATAAAGCAAGATGCCTTATAAGGTATTCCTCTTGTCTTTCTTGCACCTGATTTTGTTGTCTGTATCCTCTTCCTCTGTGTTTCTGCAGTGTGACTGTATGTGGGTTTTCCAGTGGAGGTGATGACTGGTGTGTTGGTGGGTGTAGCCAGAGACCTGATACTGAATCCACGCTCTGTTGCCAGTGGTTATATTTACACGTATCGTCTGGTGGGGGGTGGGGACAAACTGGAGTTCTTGCACAGGGTGAGTGGACCAGGAAATGACAGCATCATGTTACTGACTGGCACCATGTGTTCAATGTGAGCTTGAGAATTTGGAATTTCCCACAAATCATTACATGTGCTCTAGAAAGGCATTTAAGCGTAGCTAATAACAAATGGTAACTAGGCGTTGTAAGCTTGGCTCCAAAATTAAGATGAAACCCTTTTACTTTTAAAGATGTATTTGTTTAATTATATGTCACAGTCATATGTGATTAGATTTCAAAACAGCTTCTTTAAAATATGGGGTTGAATGATTGTCATGTGGTCTCTGATTGACAGACCCCCGTGGAGGACGTGCCCCTGGCCATCGCACCCTTCCAGGGTCGAGTGTTGGTGGGTGTGGGCAAGCTCTTGTGCATCTATGACCTGGGAAAGAAGAAGCTTCTCCACAAGTGTGAGAACAAGGTGAGGAGTCACAAAAACTCTTCCCGGAGGAAGCCACTGACTGTTCAAAAGCATTGAATTATGGGTAATGTCAGTGACACACTCCCACCTGCTGATGCATAACCACAAAAAACACATTGAAACAGACGTTCACGTCACAAAGTTATTATGTGGCTGTACTACTCAGTGCTATTATAGGTGATTGTTCACCCAAAATGACATCCCTCACCCTTGTGTTGTTCTTTCTCTGACGGTCAGTTATTAAAGAGTAAACAGTGTACAGTTTAGCTTAATCTACAGTTTTTTATAAAGTTTAGCCTACAAGCTTGCAATTCCGACGCATTAATTGCTATTGTTTTGTTTTTGCAGCATGCCCCTAATTTAGTCACTTGTTTGGTTTGGAAAACTTTGAGATTATTATTTACTGGTCCAGCGTAACCAGTGAGCTGCTCAGTAAAGTGTTTTGGCCCGTACAAACTTTTTAACATACACAATAAACTGAAATGTCATCGTTGAAATGATGAAAAACATAAACCAGTCCACCTTTTTAGGGAAATACATTTTTTTGTAAATTGAGCAGATCAGATTAAAATTAAATTAAATGCATGTTTTTTTTCAGGTCCGTCTGCCCCCCAACACCAGCGATGAGGTTGATGAGGACCCCACGGGAAACAAAGCATTGTGGGACAGAGGTTTACTCAGCGGAGCATCACGGAAGGTATCCTTCCTTGACCTCCTAATACCTCATGTCCCACAGCTTCCCAAAAACTTCCCAGATGCTCCTCAGCACTAAGCTGCTCCTGTTTCTTACTCTGGGGTGTTATTTGTTCTCAGATGCCCCTGACTGTTCCTCGCTCTGGGCTTTTATTTGTCTGGTTGGTGTTGCGGTTTCAGACCTGCACCTCGAAACACTTGGCTAGGGTCCACACTCTGGTCTGGTTCTGAAACCTCAGCAGCAAATCTTGTCTTTACGCCAGGGATCATTATGTACAAATTAGGAGCCTGGAAATGTTTAAGTGGACAGGAGGGAAATTCCCTGTGTGCACACCAGTGACTTGCGTCTAGATGTGATGGACAGCAGCATGTGTAAGCAGACCAGAGGTGGACTTGTGTAGGACGGATGCATCACTGCCTGTGTGTGTGTGTGTGTGTGTGTTGTGGTCATATGTTTACCAGTTTTACTGCAGGCAACATTATTAAACATTTCATGTTATTGATTGATATTGTCACTCAACCATCACACTAAAGACTAAACGCCTCAACTTGTGTCTTTAATATTTATATTCGTATCTCTCTCTCAATCACAGGCCGATGTGATAATTAACTACCACATTGGAGAGACGGTGCTGTCCATCCAGAAGAGTCTGTGGTGTTGCCACACTGTCAGGAGGCATCGGCATCCTGGTGCCCTTCACCTCTCATGAGGTACAGACACCAAAGCAAACGTGCTCCAGATAACCAGATTAGGGACTACTTCCCTGTGAAGGTCGGCACACACACACACACATCAGTGCTGTTTACAGTTGATTAATAGTTGTTCTGTTTGGTTTCCTTTAATTGTTCAATTGTAAGTTAATTTATGTCAGTTATTGCAGTTTTTAATTGCTCTCTCTCTCTCTCTCTCTCTCTCTCTCTCGTGATGTTTCAGATGGATCAATGGAGACCTGTGTGAACAGTTTAACTCTATGGATCCCCATAAACAGAAGAGTGTGGCTGAGGAGTTGGACTGCACCCCTCCAGAGGTGTCCAAGAAACTGGAAGACATCCGAACGCGCTACGCCTTCCAATGTACCAGAACACGCATCAAGAGAAGAACCGTCTGTTTTCCCAGGCTCTCTGTTGCTGAAGCCTGAAAACTTTCCTACCACAAGTACAGGAGCAACATTTTGGTGAAGCTGAAGGATGTTTCTCCTTTAACTGCGGCCGGCTGTGAGCTCTCAGTTCTTGTGGTCAATGACTGTCACAAAAACAAACCGCTCGTGGTACTGTACTCAGTGTACAGCGCTGGACTGTTGTTATTATTTTCAGAGGGATGGTGTTCATTCAGAAGACGATATATTGAATCACCTGTTATATAAGTGTGGCACAGTTTTAAAATGTCAGTTGCTGACTTTGCGTTTACCTCCATGCAAATGAAATCCAGCTGAATCCACCTATGAATGTCGGAATCATTCATCTGCATGAAACCAAATGGTGTTTTTTTGAAGGTTAAAGAGCAGCTCCCACTACTGTAAAACAGTAATTGTAAAAACTGCTTTGGTTTTTGCCTTCACATAAAATGGCAAATCTGTGTTAGTTTAACTTTTTTTTTTATGTTTTTGGGTAAAATCATCCCCTTCTATTCCACCCGAGAAAACTGAACAAATGTGTAACTGTGTGTATCATGAAGTGTGTGAGAATTTTGTAAATAAACCTTTTTTACTTTGTACCGTATTTTTGTGTTGCTGTTTGTCTTGAGCACGCTGGCAAAACTGGTTTTCACTGAACTGGAGTGAAACTCCAGACTTCCTAAAGTAAGACTAACTGAAGTATCTTTCAATGGAGGACCTGTACTGGTCACACATTTCTCATGATACTGACTCATGCTTGTCTTTGATGTATTTATACAGTTTATACTCATAGTATTATACAGTTAGGGAATTATATAGTCGTTATATCATTGATTTCACCCAATATTAAGCAAAGATAGATTTTATGTATAGATCAGCTCTCACTGTGCTTTGAACACATTTAAGTTGTTTGTATTTTAAAAATAAAACGGCTACAGGTTTATTTTGGTTCTCACAAAACATCATCATCATCAACAATCATACTGATTCTGATCTACTGATTCTGATCTACTGAAGTCTTGTAGAAGCATTTTTATGTGACTGACCAGTATTAGCAGATGTTTATAACAGGTTAGTTCAGTGTATTGGGGTCTCAGTGCTGTACATTATAACTGACCTGCAGAACCCTTGATGGTTCTGATATTTAGAGGGGTTTTAAAATACTGATGGATTTCAAGTTGTGCTTTAATAACATTACAGACAGAGATCCTGCAGTGTCAGGCATTAGTGTCAGGAAGTTTAAAAAGTACAAATCCACATTATGGGAAACGATAATTTCCTTTTGTGTTGTTAATTTTAATCATTCTTTAATGCCTTTAATTGCCATAATTATCTGTCATTTTTAAAAAATAAAAAAATTATTAATAGTTACACAAATGCATGCTGTAATGGAGCTACAGAAATGAATAATAGGGAAATGCCACAAAATGGTTATCTTATGAGGTTGTTTGTTTGGAGCCTTTGATGACAGACCCACTAAGATCTTTGATGGACAATCATTGTTTTCTGTAGCAGTGATTTCATGCTGGGGGTTCCTGAGAAGATTTCTGTTTTGCTTTCACCAATTAAACAGAAATTGTGCCATTGTTTTCATTTAGCAGCTTAACATGTTTAATGTGTGACTAAAGATGAATGAAAGATAATGGTTGAGATCATGTGGAGGATGTGTAGAACTCAGTGATGTTAAAAACGCATTTAGAAATTCTGTCACTTTTCTCCCTTTGGGGGTTTCCACATTGACGTGCTGTAGTCTGGGTTAACAGATGGTGTTTTTGGGCTGTTTTATTTTCTTTCTTGGGTTTAGGGGGGTGGGGGATCGGAATGCCCCTCTCGTTCCATTTCATGGGTCTTCAACCTTTGTTAAGACAACAGGAAAAGCTGTATCGACAAGTGATTATGTACCCAAGACACATTTTGGGTACCATCAAACAAGACAGCTATTGTGTCGTGTTACGCGCAAGTGTGTCACCTCAGCCATCCATTGTCCATTGTGTGGCGCGCTGACTTGATGCTGTCGGGGGCCAAAAAATACGTTTTGTCATAAAATTCCCAAATGTGTACAACCATGGCAGTGGTATTCCCGCATAACCACAGTGTATGTAGGATATATATGTCAGTCATGTGTGTGGGTGAGTGAGATTTAGAGGGAGAGCGCACACAAAGGCGCACTGGACCCTGCTGATCTGACGTTTAGTGGCGCGTTTCTTATGACTGATGCGCAAAAGGTGTCGTTGATGGCACACTGGTAATGCAATATCTTGCAGTGATTGGACTGCCCAATTTATACTGGTGCAATGCTTGTGGTTTCTCGGACTCCTTTATAAACCGACAGCAGAGGTCGAGCGGCGGTCCAGCGAAGGTTCCTCATCGACCTAATATCAGACAGACTGTTTCACCTTTTGCTCACGTCCAGTCAGCGATGAGTTAACTTCTGGCGACCCAAAAGTGAAAGTAACGACACCGTCGCTCATTACGCAGCGTGCGGTGCTGTTGCGCGAGCTCTTTAGACTGGCGTCAATTCTATAGCGACTTAAACCTACAGCGGTAACGTAAAGAACAGGGAGTATCCAACACATTGGGCGGGCATTGAAAAAGAAGCAAATTTACTACTTCAGTCAGTGTTCTGCATGCCTGGAGGTGCCCGCGGTCACATCCCGAGTGTAAACAAGTGCAGTTTATTACACGTGTCGTGCTGATGGTACCTGGAGAGGAATCTTGCTTCCACGCTACGAAAGGTTTGTGTGTTCACTAGTTTGCGTGACGCTGTTAAATTGTGTCAAACTGCGCTCGGTGTCATTAATGTTTCCAACGGGTTTATAATCCGCATTTAATCTCAGGTTGATTTAATGTTTCAACAATGTCCTCCAGCTTTTATTAACATTATGCATGTGATTACAGGTGAATTTAAAGAATGTAACGACAGTAACGTATGATTAATACAACAACACTTTTAGTGATCGGAACACGTGTGAATGTTACATAATCGATGAATTATTGGCACACCGTTGTGTAGAACTGGAGAGTTTTATTGTTAGATGCTCGGATTTTTTTTTACAGTATTTCATATACTTTCCCCCTTTTCTATTTAATTACTCGTTTGTCTGTCTTATGTTCTGTTAAAATATAAATTTATTGTATAACACGCTGCTCGAATAACCAACATGATACGACTAACTAGTACGACTGGTTAATACGCAACGCATCTTTTCTGCGCCAGATTGTGCGCCTCATCTCCGATCCTCTTGATTTGATTTTGATCTATGCAGAGAAAGTTAGTTGACTTGTTTTAACACTGAGTTCCGGCGCGTCTTCTGCACCAAACAGTTACATGTGGCCTGAACCATCGTTTTGTAAATATGCAATACTAATTATCCCATATCTACTAAGATATATAGTATACATTATATAGATCAAATTAATGACACTGCTGGTAAAGACACATTAAATGTGTTTTTAAAACGTAACATGCTCTTCAAGTTAATCATCACACATGCTCACGGATATTAGTCAGAAACTTCATGTTCAGATTCTTATACTCCCTCTAGAATTAAAAGGAATTTTTATTTTTCCGTTCGAATGAAGTGAAGAGAGACAACATGTGGATCTGATTTACACACAGCGGTACCAGAGAATTACTGATACAGAACACTGATCCATTACCTGCGTCACTTTTTACAGTTTTTACAACTTTCTTTATTACGCCTTTCATTTTGGTCATTAAAATCAGATGTGCCTAATTTTAGATACTGTATCTCACCCAAAAGGATCGCAGCCTATATGAATTTAACTCTTAAATCTCTTCTTTAATCTCTGATCTCTTTTCCAAGAAGAGAACTAAGGAGACTGGTGTTATAAATTATCCTTTCAACTAACAAACTAACCTAAACTGTTAAACTGTCTAACTGGTGTGATGTTTTCTCTGAATACATCTGTACATCTTATTCTACAGAACAACAGAACTGAGGAATTTTCTGGAATCCGAGCAGTTTGTGCTTTACAGTTGAAGAATAGAGATTAAGCAGAGCCATGGTCCGCTCTGAATGCTGCCTCCTCAGGGGTCTGCTGGGTAAGTGACGTCCAGTGATTTAGTCACTCTATAATGTGACATATCTGGCATCCAGTGGCCACTGGAATTCTCTGGAGCTGTGAGGAATTGCGTGGGAAATTTGGATGTAACAGCGATAGACAGATATTTTATAAATGGCTCAGAAGGACATATTATGACTGATGACTTCCTCAGATCACTGAACAGAGACTCACCAGCACCACGGAAACAGGCAGCTGTTGAGTGCAAATGTCTGTGGCTAATTAAATGAGCTTAGTCAACAATTTGTTAAGTCAAGCAAATAAAAAAAGACTGAAAGTACGAGCAGAAGTGTGTGGTTTCAACATCTGCTCATTTGGTCACCTTCTTTCTCCTGAAATGAGCGTGAGGCTGAACATGTGGTTAGGAAGAGCTACTGTGTACGGTGCTGTCACCACAGGAAGTGATGTCAGAGCTGAGGTGCAGAAGGCAGAGAGCGTGCCTGTGACCTGTGTAAGTGCTGTTGGCCCATGGGGACCTGTGATTGGATCCAGCCTGGGTCATGCCCTGATGCTATTACCCCTCTCTCTCCCTTGTTCCTGTGCGAAAAATGAAGAATAAAGACTCAGAAGGGACTGTCACCACTTCCTGTGCTGGGTAGCAAATGAGACAGACCCAATGAATGCAGGGGGTAAAAGAGAGGGCAGGAAGGGCAAGTAAGCTAGAGTCAGTTAAGCAAAAGGTGGGGGATGAGGTTGGACACTAACCTCAATTTCTTTTGTCCTCATAAGTCTGTTTTATGGACTTTGCTGACTGTCAGTCTCTGTGTTACTGCCCTCAGTGCAGCTAAACCACAGAGGCCAAACCGCACTGATCCACAGGGAGTGACGGATGACCGCCGGCGCCCTGTCTTCCACCTTGAGTTAGGCAGTCAGAGCTACTTCTCTTTTACATTTACATTTAGGCATTTGGCAGACGCTTTTATCCAAAGCGACTTACATTGCATTATACTATACATTGATCACTATACAAGTCACCTTGTATTTTATTTCTCTTTCTTCACTTCTCCTGTGAAAACAGATGCACAAGCAGCCTGAAGTTTTCCAGCTAACAGGGAATGTTCTCAGAATGTTGGCTAACATTCTCTAAACATTCTCTCAACATTATCAAAAACTTTCCTGCAGTAATATTATCAGAATTGTTTAGCAGAATGTTATAAATCATAGATCAAAAACGTTATTTCTGAGTAGTTCGTGGAATGTTTTAAAAATGTTACTGAACATTTTAAACATTTTTAGAATTTTAGAAAACATTTTTTGTTACTTAATAGAAACATTAAGGAAACATTGTCACAACCAGAATTTGTTAGCTAGTTTAATACCTCAGGTCATCAAGTAAATCTGATGCATGCTGTGGTTTGATCACCTGTAGATTACAGTAGATTACAGTAGTGCAGTTGCTGTATTGTGCTGTTCAGTATTTGTTTTTTGTGGGAAGTTGGAGAGGAATTTGGAAGAGATTTAGAGATCTCCCGCAGCAGTGCACAATATGTGTGTCAAAATGTTTCAATATTCTTTCTTAACGTTAACGAAACATCAGCAGCAAAAATGATATTGTAAACATATTAAATTATTCCTGCCCAACATATGTTTGTGAATAAAACAAGTATTATGTAGCTGTCGACTGATTGAGTATTAAACACTACTGTTATTTCCTCTTCTGCCCCTTTAGGTTTTATTTGTTTATTACCGTTGTGTATAAGTGCCTCACCAGATCTCTGTGTATCTCTGAGGACAGTCAAAGACAGCTTGAATGTTACTCTAAGGAGGCGTTTTATGGTAAACAGATGCATAACACATAACACATTGCACATTATAGTTATATACAGTTATATTTATTAGCAGTGTTAATAAACGGCATTCTGATAAATTTTGTTTACAGAAAATAAACTTTCCTATTAACTACACCATTCAAATACCTTCTGAAGAAGTATTCAGACTACACAACATCAGCCAACTGGTGAGTTCCTACCCCAGTAACTGTCTCCAGCCAACCCTCTGACTCACTTTCCATCATGTTCTGAAGCCACACTGCCCACAACTTCCCACACTAATCGTGGGATTTCTTTCCTGTTTATCATTTTTTCTGTTTATCACCAATAACTGGAGATTCAGGACCACTTACTTTGACTTCAGTCAGATTCCAGTCAGAACATTTGGGCTTTATAAGTGTGAATTAAACAAAACCTGTGTGAACAAGTCTGGATTATATTTGATCACAAAATCTAAATAAATTACGCTTATGATTTGTTTCTACTGTTACTGTACAGCAATTATGATGAATCAGCATCAGCATAAAGAAAAACTACAGTGATGCATAAATGCAACAGTCCTAAAAATCTCTTTAACGTCTATATGGAAAATATAATCGCCTATTTTTTATCTTTTGATTTTAGGCATTTTTTTTATTTTTTGGTTTTTAGGCAGAAATTACTCAAATATGTTTTTAAAGGTTTTCATAAATGTAGCGTGACAGTACGTTACACACAGTCAACCAGAGTCAGGCACCATGAATCTGGTTTGATAGTTAATATTGTAACATCAACATTGACATGAGAATTGGTCAGTTTGTACATGTTTCTTTGCTTTTTGTTATATAAAATATTACTTAAGCACCTAAGCTGGCACATTTTTGTGACCTGAAGAGTATCATAGAGTCCATGTGTGTAAATCACAAGCAGTCTAATCAAATTCAACATTCTTCTCATTATTGCTTCTCATTTGTTATGTCTTATCTGTCTGAAGAGAGAAGATGAGATGGTGACACAGAGACATCTGCAGGATTTGTGGCTGTTTGTTAGTCAGGAGGGTATAAAGAGGGTTTTAAGGGTGCTGCCAGAGAGACATCCAACACGCCGTAAATACCTCTCTGACCTGGAGAATCTCTTCCGAAAATTTGAGGACGTGTATAACCAGCCGACTCCAGGAGAGGAGGACGAGGTTAGAACAATAACGCACATTATAAATCACTCTGGCGTTCATTGACAGTGTCTAACAGTTAACTTTCACTTTATTCTCTTTTTATTGATTTTTTATTGATCTGTCCAGGCAATGTTGCAGGTGTAATCTGTGAGCATTGCGTCTTTATGTCTAATTTAATTATAGTCATTTAAAAATATGTCTGTGTTTTTGTAAATGTGTCAAAAAGGGTGACCTTCCAGACAGCATACAACACATCTGGGATCATTTGAAAGACCAAAATTACCAGGGATGGAAATCTGTTACACCCAAGTCAATACTGGATAACTGTTATAGGACCATGCGCTGCCTTTTCAAAAACTGCTTCACAAAAGACGACGATGACAAAACTGATTGTAAGTACAAATCGCCGATTAGAAAATATAAATCTGTGGAATTCAGAAGGTGTTGTACATTCAGCTGTGCTTCGGTAAAGAAAACATCCTTGAGGCATCATTTAGGGTTTCTCTAGAACTGTCTGAGGAACCTATAAGAACTTGTTAAAGGAGCCTCAGATAATCTTCCTTTATACTCCAGAAACTCTGTATAGTTTAAGGGCTTTAAAGCATTTGTCTTATGATGGGGTTGGAGAAATTATTGACTTCTAAATAGTCTTTGGAGACTCTTGCAGAACTATCAGTAAATTCCTGAAATTTAAATGGCTCCTTATTTTTCAATAAAATTTAATGTTTTATGGAACTGTTGTCAAAAACATGATTCGGCTAAACATGAATGTGTTAGATTCTGTGTGACTGAATCAATTCAACAGAGAATACTTGTTTTAAAAAACTAGAATTTGGGGATTTTTTGCCAATAATGGTCAACTCACTTAGTCATTGGCATTTTGATGGGTTTGAGGTAAGACAGTTAAGGTTGATCTAATGAGCTCTACCACTAGGAAAGTTTTGGGAAATTTGGGAATCCAACCACAAGACGGATTCCTCAGCATTCCACCACATTTTTGTTGATAACCTCAACCCTCCCCCAACATATATGCATTCAGCAGCAAAATCTGGAAACTCCTGCTGTTTGTTGATGCGTGTCTGTGGTCGATCCTCAGTCTTTATCCTCTTCATGATAACAGCATGATTCAGGCTTTGTCTAAGGTTGTCTAAAGGAAGTAAAGTTCCTTACAAACTCCGCATGTCTTTACTAGCCTGAACGTGTCTGGTTTTTTCTCTCTGACAGTTTTTTGGAGCCTTCAACAGGGTGACAGTGGTTACCCCAGACATGAGCGCTGAAGTTTTTGAGTGATTTTTAGGGACTGTGAATGACACCTTTAGCCTGTGACCATTTATCTCTTCTGGTTTTTGTAGATTGTGACATCAGATGGAGAAAAGAGAAGAAAACAACATAGCAGAAGGTCTGAGCAGATCCAGTCCTGTCTTCACATTTCTGGTGTTGGTGTATGTGGGCGTTACATGGTTTCTGCAGTGACACACAGCGCGTGTGTGTGTGTGTGTGTGTGCACACCCCTTGTCCTAGCACACTCTACCATCATTAAAAACCATAACTTTATACCTCCATACCTTCATCCATCCACCAACCAGCAAAGTTACGTGTTTACATACTTATGCAGTAGTTTGCAAATACGACTATGAGTGAGCGCTCTGTGGAGGAGAGCAGCTTCGACTGTCACTGTTTTCTATTGGTCATTTCAAAGTCATTGCCACTGTGACATACTGCAAAACAAATCTGGTGTGTTTGCGATGTCTGCCAAAACAGTGTATTATCATTACCGCATCAAGACCTTCTTGAATTTGTTTAGGTAAGACGTGTAAATAAAGTTCTTTTGTACATGTAAGTGTTGTGCTGACTGCTGGATAAGTCAGCGCCGTAACTTTGATCAAAGGCTCTTTTGTGCTGGACTGCGGATTCAGTTGCAACAGATTGGGTCTGATATCAGGTTGCCGTTTGTTTTATACACAGATTTTAATCCTACGTTATTTATTGTGACACAGGCCACAGAATGTTCGGGTGACTGTTGTAACGGGATTGGTAAATAAACTCACTATCACCCCCACGTGTTCAAACGCATGATTGCGTTATGTTTCGTTTCTGTATGAAAACACACTCACCTGAAACACACACACACACACACACACACTGGTTTATTTAACTATATACTGTAAGTCAGGACATCTCATAGACTTCATAGTTTCAGTGTCGGGTTAATAATGTAATAATAAAGATAAATTAATGTCCATCACCCTAAACTGAACTCCCACACAAATCTATTTTTTATTAAAGAATAAAAGAATTAACCTTTATTAAATTAAAACATGATTTGACCATCTTTGTACATTTTTCATCACCTAAACATCCTCACAAGCCAGTTTAATTTTATAAAAATATACTTACTACATACTGTATCCTATAAAATGTTAATTCGACCGTCACAAGTACAGCTCGATCTTAACACACACAGGCAAACATGAAGAGAGACGCGGGGACATTTATGTTCACTGAACGCTTTTATAGTTTTATAGAAGTGCGCGTTTCTGTATGTACGACCAAAATTGTCCTATTGCGCCTGCCGTACTTCAGCTTCCGGTTTTCATTCGTCCCGGTTGCTCGTACGATGCAGGCGTTTCGAAGTTTAATTATAGATATCTAAGAAAACACAGCAAAATGTCCTCCAGCAGCGGTCGTATGTGATAAATAACCCCAGCCGGCTGCGTTGCTGTGTACTCATGATGGCGTGGTTTGTGCCCGGCTTGAGCATCAGCGTGGATACGGCGAGAGACGCGCTGTTATTAAAGGACAGACAGAAGATCGCTCGCTGAAACACACCATCATCACCACAGCGATGACCTGCCGGCGGTACACAGGTGCGTCTGAGACGCTCACAGCTGGTTATGAACCGGCAGCCAGTCATGCCCTGCAGCCCGACGATCAGCTGGCAGATTCTCTGGAGCCTCATATTTAAAGCACATCATGTCTGATACACGAAACAGCCATACCGATGAGATCTACGTATCATCTTTAAACTGAATGAATAAACTGTCCAGAGATGAACGTTTAATATGTTGAACATTTCTTGAACGTTTCCGTAATGTATCGATTATGAATCAATGGCAAATAAGCTGTTCAGAACCAGCTGAACCCTTGTTTTAAACATGCTAGTGAGCAGTAACACAGCTTGTGTTTCAGAATAATCACAGACTGTCAGTGGTCAACAGCTACACATGTTACAACACCCAGTGAACTGCATACATGCCCATTTTAGACACACTATAATTCATTTTATTGAATTATTTGACCTATTCTATTATATAAGCAGTCAGTAATAAGGGTAAGTGGTTTCTCTTGTTAAGCTGTTGTTGGACTAATAATGGCAGAGCTGGAACAGGAGCACCACAGGTGAGAGAGACGCGATTGCTTTGGAAGGATATTTTAGTATAAATGGGTTTTTATGTTTTTAGATGACGTATATCTTCATCCGTTTAAAAGCCTTATAATATTACATTTCTGGTTTTTGGGCACGTTTGGGTTTTGTAATTCGCTAGTCCAACAGCAGTTATCTTGATCACTTATAGTATTTTTTGAACTTTTTTAAATATTGAATTTAATATTCACTTGCAGAAAAGTGTTGCACTGTCTGTGGCCACCAGTAGAGGGCGTATTTTACCACATATTATTATATACTATATAAAATGGGTTATAAAATGAGTTACCAGAGTGAGATGAGCTCTGTTTTACACTGTATGACCACACGGGGGATTCTGAGCGCTTCAGGACAATACGTTCTTGCGCAGTGACAGTGTCTGACCACGTGTTTGTTAATAAACAATAAGTATATCTTTACATTCATGTTTTGTGTTTTTTATCTATACAGCATGTCTGCGTTCAGTGCTGAGTTAGTGTAGATCAGTAAGAGCAGTAGATAACCTTCCAGTGAAGGTCACTCACATTATCTGTTCTTCTGTCTGGAAAATTCTGTATGCATATACTAGTTAGTGATGTTTGCTAAGGCTAGCATTACTTATACGATTGCTCAATTTATGGTTAACCATTTGGGAAAAATGGTTGATAAAGGTGAAAAGATTCCATGGATTTTGAAGAAGTGACCCAAGCCATATCCAGAAACCAGAATAGGATCTTGAAGGAGGGTGATGTTAGATCGCAACTGCAAGATGATTCAGATATTTGAGGCTTGATTTATATCATTATGCATTGTGTTGTCATTTAATTTTCATAGCAAAGTTAAGTCATAACAACATCATAACAACATCCATGATGCAGGTGTGAAGAGATGAACTAAATAAGGTATCAGACTGTGATAAATCTGCCACTGAGACGTCACATAGAAACCTGAAACCCTGATGTCTTCTTTGATGATCCCTCTGACCTCTTGTCTCTATAGAAACCAGACGGTGATAACATCACAACACCCTGCAGGCCAGGGCAAGCCTCTGTGCCTTCTGATTGGTTAACCTCAAAGCTCTAACAAACATTCACACACACACACACACACACACAGGCAAAATGTGTCCTTAGGACAAACAGCCCTTACAGACTTTTCCCACAAGCTCTCTGCTTTTGTCTCTTCTTCACCTGCCTCTTTGAAAGAGTGTGGATTAGTTTACTGTAGTAGACCTAATGAACAGCTCTTAATGACAGTTATTAGGGCACATGTCACTCCTGTCTGTCTTCACATCGTGCCTCTGTGTCATTGTGGGAGGAAACGCTGCTGATCTTGTTTTAATGTTTTCATTCTGTGAGGCGTTCGGTGTCTGTCTGAATGCCTCAGAAAGACTTATCGTGATAAACAAACACGAATATTAAAGAAATGAGTAGCAAACCAACTTGTTGAAATTTTAATTCTTTAATTATAATTATGTATCTTGTTGGTAATATGACAGCAGGTTATATGAATAATCTCGTTCCCCTGCAGAATGGTCTGTTATTAGCAGCAAGTAAACTGATTCTTGTTTGATTGCAAATGATCTTTTATGTTTCTCTTTCATTTGCCCATCTGAGCACTGATCCGAATCTTTTTGTTGCTTTCCTGTAGCTCAGTGGTTAGAGCATGGCGTTAGCAACGCCAAGGTCATGGGTTCGATCCCAGAGATTGCACGTACTCAATGTATAGTTATCAATGTGTAGTATAATGCAACGTAAGTCGCTTTGGATAAAAGCGTCTGCTAAATGTAAATGTTTTGTTCCTTGTGTCATGTTCCATGTTCTCTGTCCTCTATCTATCCCTCTTTCTCTCCCTTTCCTCTGTCACCCACCCAATGTGTCTCCACGTGTCTGTTCTCAGGTGCGCATACGTGGGTATCATGTCTGGCCGAATCATAAACAGACTCAAAGCTGTTGGTGTAAACAATCATGTGTTTTTACTGGATGAGGTGGACAAACTGGGGAAGAGCCTGCAGGGTGACCCTGCCGCCGCCCTGCTGGAGGTAAGAGAAACTACGCAGAATTGACAGATCCAGTGTGGTATTACTATCATATATTATATTTTTATCATAAAATAATGAGCATATTATTATCATAAAAATGCATTTGTTCATTTGTATTTAATAGATATTTCATATTTAATACAATTAGTTTTTTAATAGACTGTATTTAATAGGCAGGGTACTAAAAATGTATTTGTGTATAATGAATCCATGTTTTCATGTGTGGTCTGCAAGACGAATAGTTTGTTAGTGAGCATGTGTACCAGCTCAAGTTAAGCTAGTGGAGTTTGTTGACATGATGTAAAACTGAGATACAGTTTAAAGTGTGAGTGTAGTTGAGCCACACAATTTTTTTTCCACAAAAATAGTTTCTTCTCCACACAGTATCACATGCACAAAACATGCCCGATATCACATACACAACTACACACACAATTACACATGACACCAGCATGTGTGTTTTCCCCGAGATAAATATCCAAGCATCTCTCGTGCGCGTTCTGGCACTGATGTTCTTGACATCTGTAAATCTGTGACTATATATCATGAAATGACAAGCTTTCACATGAATCTACCTGAGAAACAAATGCATGCATATAATCAGCACGTCTGCCTCCAGTAATCAGAAGATCAACACTCAGAACGATCCGGGAGTGAGCGTAAAGCACGTGACCTCCGTTACTGTGCATCAGATAGAGAGAGAGATGCAGGAGAGTTCATCAGAGGG
>JAZGTI010003985.1:6108-29499 GCA_036877585.1 Botia kubotai
TAAACAATGAAGAATCATTCTCCATCATTTACATTCAGCAGCATCCCATCACGCGTATGATGTGTGTCCAGTCCAGCACTGTAATCACCAACACAACAACAAAAACAAGATCCTCTATAGCTGTCATCTCAGATGTCACAAGATGAAGGTGTACAACAGAAAACTCACCTGTCTGTCTGTCCGTCCGTCTGTCTGTCTGTCCTTCACTGATGCCTGGTCAACCAGAAGAAACACTGGTTTTCTTCTACAGGAGTTGATGGCTGGTCATTCACTGCTTCTCCAACAGTAAAGTTCATAAGACAGATCCTGGATGTAGTATGAGCCTGTGTAGGCACACGCTGGTTTAAAATGATAAGATTGTACATACGTGCAGCACAAGCCAATGATGTGTCACATACACACCCACCCCTGCCTCTACGCCACCCACCAGCCCTTGTCCAAACCAGCAGAGCAGCTTCAGCTCACTGGAGGAGAAGAGACTGCGTGCACAACCCAGGCAAACACTCACACACTACTCTAATCCCACACACACACTCATTCACTTTATTGTGTGTGTGTGGAACAGGAAACAGAGGCACACCTCTAACCGTACCTCACCGCTTCTGACACACCACACCGATCACATGACTGCTCCACGAGCATTGAAACAGCCTGGTGTAGATGGTCAGAACACAGGCCATGAACTGACAGTGAAGTTACTCAGCTCTGGACACCTGACATGAGCTTCTGTGGTTTGTGGAAGTTTGAGGCTGCTAACTTAAAGTTATGAACATCTCTAAAACTGAGGGCAAGATTCATCTGGGCTGTCTACACAAAATACAGTATGTCCAGCTACCTCACCTTTACTGTTCTGAAAGAGAAAAACATGCTAAACATACATCATCAAACACTAAGCACATGACTGCATGTAGTAAGCACAATACATTGGCTTGACTTTTAAAAGAGAAGAGAAAGTGTTCAGATCTTTTGCTGTTGATGTCAAACCTCTGTGGTAATCAGACACAAAGTCAATTCTCCATTAAACTGAAACACATACTGACATCCTCAAATAAACAGTAAACAACCCAGAACACAATAAATGTAGGTTACCCTGCAACAAATATAATATAATATAAATATAATAATAATTTGTGCTGTGAATTTATGAGCATAATAAACATCATATTAAACATAAATTATTATTTATTATTCAATTTAGCAAATAACTAAACATTAATTACTATTTTGATTTAATATTACATCCATATTATTAATGGACTCGCAGAATCGCTAGCCCGACGTCACGGGGCTATTCTGTCATCTAGTCGGGCTACCAAAATGTATTTCCGCCCTGCCCGTCAGGCTATCTAATATATATATATATATATATATAACTTCATTAACAGATTCACGCTTCATTGCGACACATTCATAACAATCCACGCTGATTCGTCCTGCGTACACTGGAATGGGCGGAGCTTAGCAGGCGTTAACTCTAATTGGTCGGGGAGCATGTGACTTAATAATAATTCGTCTATTTAATTTTTCATATTTTAATATTTGAATAGATTTAAACAGGTATACTTGAAGTGTACTAAATGTCTTCAGTAAGAGCGCTTAGGATATTTAAACGCGTCCCTGCGCTGGACTTGAGTCGCCGAGCGCCACCTAGAGGAAGAACAGCGTCAGTGACTGTGATTTCAGATGTGTTAATGTTTCCTTGCGTTTATTCACACTGACCTGTCCAGTGTTTAATAGTTCAAGAATTAAAACAGTGTTCTCTCGTGGCCTGCAGACAGCACTGAATGCTGTACAGCACAGAACAGCTGTTGTTTGTCATTCCAAAATGTCCCCTTGTTGCATTTACAATGTCCCAGATCAATAAATAATAATAAACACTTTAATTGTATTTAAATTTAATTACCTAAAAAAATCTGTGTGTGTGTTCTTCTGCTTTGTTGAATCGAAACTCTTTACCTAAACCAGCGTCTACATTTGATCTGAACCTGGATGAAGGCCAGAGGCGTCAGATATTGATCACCAGAAAGGAAAGAATCTGACCTTCAGATTCTGTCTTTAAACTCTGTGGATGATTCACTGCCTCTGACTGCTTAAAAGAATGTAATTAATGCTGAAACCTGCATGTGATGGGCTGAAATACATCAGGAGAGCCCGCAGTCTCCTGAGATGCGTCTGGAGGGGCTTTGAGGAGATCAAAGTCTGTCTTTACTATAACACACATCACATAGTGTTCATAAAGTACAAAACACATTATGTGAAACTGCATGGGTGATTATGGTAAGGCGGCGCATCGCACTGTATTATAGAAGATATTTTGTATTATAGAAGGTACAGGTGTTCCTGTAGCTCAGCTGGTAGAGCATTGTATTAGCAGCGCAAAGGTTGTTTCCAACCAGAATGCTTTGTTTTGAAAATGACATGGTGTTGGTGACGTCGGTATTTCTCCAAAATAGAATTATTACCAATTAACAAAACATTTAGCAATTAACTACTGACCTCTAGTGGAGGAGTAATAAATTGCACATCTCAAAACGTGCAATTTTGGTGCAACAGAGGATTTGTAGTTTGTAGCAGTTTAATTATTGAAGCGAGCTGAAGAGAAACACACCAGCGCAATAAAAATGACAAGAAAACACAAGGAATATTGGCAAATAATGTATTTTGTTTCGTTACAAAACAGTTTCTTTATAACAATTAAAAATAATCCCATTATCCAGCGAAATGGCGAACTGCATTAGAATCATTCACTTTTTTAAAAGATTTACATTAAGAAGCTAAACATTAAATTAACATTGAATAAATATTTACAGCATAAATCATTGACAAAACTAACTTCAGATGACATCAAGAGGTGTATCAGTCAAAACTCATCCAGGGTAAAAGGGTCTCGAGCTCATTTAGTTACAACTAAAACATGAGCGTCACCTCTGCTCTCATAACCCTCGTTAACATCTGGCCAGCAGGTCAATCATATCCCACAGCTGAGAATGTTTCATATTTACAGGTGGTGGCGTTTATAACAAAACAATACATCCACCTCATGCTACACGCATACAAGTGAAGACAGCCATTAAATACAGCATCTGTAATGAAACACCAGTGTGCACGTTTAAAAACATTGAGTCCCGTGATAAAGACGTTTTTCCACAGAAGTTTTAACATAAAACGAGAGTGGAACCTCAAACACACTGTGAAATAAAGAGGAATATTTCCACATACAGCTTCACTTCCGGGGAAAGATTACTCAGGCTTTTTGTGAAGGTAGTTTCCGTTCTGGTGGCCCGTTCCGTTCTGGAGTACTTTGGGAAGCCTCTTGCCCTTGGTGTAGGCATGATAGTAGAAGTTGAGGAACAGGACCAGAAAGATCAGCCCGTACAGGCCAATAACGTAGAGGAACACTGGAAACTGGTAAGGACAATCTTTCATAAGGAAGAACTGGCCAATATGAAGAGTCACCAGCAGAAACTGAACCTGGAACCCAAGTTAAACCCACTTGAGTTGTGACATCAGAAGTGTGACATCTACAACAGAATGAACATCAGCGGTGGGCAGTTATGCTTGTTTAAGGGTCACATACCAGCTGGATGGTGGTCATGTACTTCTTCCACCACAGGTACTTCTGGTAGGCGGGTCCCAGTGCAGAGAGAGCATAATAGGTGTACATGATGACATGAACGATGCAGTTCAGAAGTGCATGGAACGTTCCCAGACCACCTAAGAGAAAAACAGATCAGTCACTGTTCATTTGCAAAGAGAAGCTTGGATGAACTGCTGGACACATTTTTGTGTTGTGTTTGGTTTGTGTTTTGAGTATGGATTAAAAAAATCCCACATAGTTTGGAATGACACGAGTAGAGTAACAGGTTACGTTTTTTGGTCAACGGACTACAACCTTAAGCGGCACATTTAGAATAATTACCTGGAGCGAATTTGACGCCAAACCACCAAGTGAAGGGCATGATGGAGTGATGATAGACATGCAGGAACGTTACTTGGCTGTTTTTTTTCCTCAGGACAAAGAAAACCTAGAAAGACAAGGACAGAAAGAGGTTGAGCGCCGACAGCCCGTTAGAAAAACCAAGAGTTTATTTAAAAACAACTTACAGTGTCAAGCATCTCAATAAACTTGGAGAAATAGTAAAGCCAGCAGGTCCATGCCATCTGCAGAAACAAGACGGAAAGACAACATGAGTTCCACGTCATCAGAGACAGATGATGGGAGGAATGTTTTCCCATCACATACCCGGAGAGCCTGAGGAGAACTTGAGTAATCCACCACGTCACACCCATAGGTGTATCCACTCGCCCAACCAGACATGAGAAACTGAAGAATGAAGAGAAAACATTCGTTTACACGCTACAACACACAATGAACACACCAGACGCACGACAGTAGAGATGAAGCAGCGCCGACAGACCTCATAAATCATGTACAGTGAAAAAGCCACAATGCTGAAGTTATAGATGATCATAGGTCTCTTCAGGTCAAAGGGTTTGCGGTTCTCCATGAGTCGAGGTCCAAGTGATGTCACAAAGTAGATGTAGGCAGCGATGATGATCGTTTGAGGGAACGGTGAAGACATGAGGAGCCAGGTCTCTGTGCGTGGATCTGCAAGTGACCCGAATGATCTTATTTTCCAGTCACCAAACAAACTGAAACTGTGCTGAAACTGAAGATGAAAACAGACCTGCTTCACTGATCCACGTATCATACAGCAGAACTGCTCTGGAAGTCAGCACACTGAAAGCCATGTCTGCTCACTTCAGCTCCTCTTGTGGGAAGAAAAAGATTCAGTGTGATTCATTTGTGTATTTAGAGCTTTAATAATGACAACAGTAAAGCAGCGAGCTAAACTGACACCTGTTTAAACTCAACCAGCTAGATCCGCTTTAACAGCAAACAGTACGAAAGTAAAAGAACAAACCTCTCCCGTATTTATCCTCCCTTCTCCCGCGCTGTTTATCCTCCGTTCTCCCGCACTGTTTATCCTCCGTTCTCCCGCACTGTTTATCCTCTGATCTCCCGCACTGTTTATCCTCTGATCTCCCGCACTGTTTATCCTCCGTTCTCCCGCGATCACTCGATCGTGTCTCTGTATGAACCGCGTGACTCGTTTACCTGGCAGCACATATACACCTGCATCCACTGGTTCCGCCCAACATTTATTCATATATGGATGTTCCGCCCATGAAACTTTCGAAATGTAGACGAAACTCGGGTTCAATGAAAAGTGTTGCCATGGCGATCAGGATGAAAACATGAGCGGAATGTTGTACAATTTCTCATTTGGTTTATCAGCAGGTGTGTCACGTAGTACTGTGCGTTTGTGTCAAACGTCGTGAAAATGGTGGATGATGAGAAAATCGCTGAACAAGATGTTTTTAGAGTGAGTATAACAGCGAAGTTCACGAAGCCTGTGAATAACATATTCAGCCCCAAAGTGTAAAAACAATATTACACTCAATTGTATTTAGTTTAAATCATTGAGGTTTATGGAAAAGCAGTTTCAGTTCTGCTCATCAGTGAATCAGATGTGAGAATAAACAGCTTCTGTTTCATCAGTGCACAACAGAAAGAGCCGCACAACAACCAATGTGAAGAATCAAACTAACCCACCAGCAGAAGAAGCAGAGAGACTCTACCATAATATGACAGAGAGAGGACACAGATTCAGAGTCCTCTGTTTCTCCACCAGCACATGGTCTCATTGGTCTCATGTCTCATGTGAGTTCATGCAAAACAATGACTTCTGAAGAATCTACTGCATGTTCACGTTCATAAAGCCTTCAGCCCTTCATTCAGCACCGCTGCTTAATATACAACCACTGAACAAGTAACACTTTTCTCCAGTTCATGACAGAACACAAATAAATCTCACTGTGAGGATTCATCTCACTGAAGTGAAGCTGAAACTTGAGTGTTGGTGTTTTCTGATGCTCAGTGAAACCGGCCAATCCAGATCTGTCAGGAAGCAACCAGAATCATCAGAACACAGCCGAGTTCTGCTCAGATATGATGTTCTTTTCTCCTACAAGAACATCAGACTCGTGTCTTACTGTCCAATACCAGCGAAACAGAGGTTTGTGTGCCATGATACAAATCCTGAGAAACAGATTGATTCAGGTACTGAATGTTTACATCACACTGTTATTCTGAGAGATTTAATAACTGTTTTAATAACTGTTTTTGTCTTCATGCATGTCAGTCACAGCTGTGAGATTTTGGGCAGATTATTGTGCAGCAAACTCATGACTCATGATTTCACTACAATTCACAGCATTGAAGTATAAAGAGATTTTGTTCTAGAGCTCCTTTATGTTCAGAATCAGAACCAAAATTCAACTGCTATTAGTAAATCAATCGTTTGATGTTTTGGAGAACTGAACATGTTCACAGAGGCGGTTATGAATCCACACTACATTAATGTCTGAGACTCTGTGGGTTTGTCTAGAGTGAGATTAACAGATAATCTTGGCTGGTTTCGAGATCTGATCACATTTACACGCAGCTGCTTCAGGGTTAGTGAGCGGTTGTGTGCTGTCAGGTGTACTGTGTACTATTTATTCAGATGCAGTGTGGTGTTCATTTGCTCTTGGTTTTATTTGATTTGTATTAGGTTTATTTGTACTAGTTAGTGCTTGTTTGCATTTGTACAGGTTGAACTTCTGCTTCTGGCAGATGATGTTTGCTTTATGTTAAACAAACTCAGAATACAGTGAAGTTGTTCTAAGCAAAAGTATCTGCTAAACGTTAATGTATTTCTGTACACTGTCTATGTGAAACTACACACACTACATCTTACAGTGTGTTGTATGTGTATTTTATAATATATTCTATATATCATTAGAAGTCATTTCACCAACACAACTTAATCTTAAAGGTATAGTGCAAAAATAAAAACTATCAGTTAATCATCCTTCATTAAGTATTTAAATATGCCAGTTTCTTTTTCATATCAGTAGCGTATTGATCTGATCCACACGCGTCATGCAAATACAGGTCTCTGTCTAAGAGCATTTATTTAATACAGAAGTCTACAGCACCCCCGTGTGTTGATGTGAGGAACTGCAAAACAGGTCTTACGTGTGTAGTACTTTGAAAAATGAACGGAATCGAATATTCATTTGATTAATATGTCTTAACTTTTGTCAGTCCAGTTAAATAACAGCACTGCTAAGAGCAGTACATACTGCACACAGGGAAAATATTAAAATATGATGTTTGTGGTAGTTAAGGTCATGGGTTTGATCCCAGGGATTGCACATACTCAATGTATAGTGATCAATGTGTAGTACAATGTAAGTCGCTTTCGATAAAAGCGTCTGCCAAATGCCTAAACGTAAATGTGCTCGTGTTTGTACACTGAACTCATGTGAACCTGCCTGACAGCCCGAGCTGTACCTCTCTCTACCACTAGAGGCGCTTATGAACTTATAAAAACGTGGCGCTCTGCATGAGCTCACCAAGAATCCTGCAGTAGTCCATAGACCAGGCTTAAGTAACCACTTAGCAACTGCATAGCAACACCCTGGCAACCACCCACAACACCCTAGCATTGAGCCCATGAGTTTTGCACTGGCAGACACCAGAAAACCTTGTTTGTTGTATTGTGGTCTCATGTTAACATTTAGAATATGTTCAAACATTCTCATGTTCCATTGTACTCTTCAGACTCTGATATAAACACTAATGATAATGGCAGACCAGAGAGAACAGGACCACAGGTTTGTTTTCAACACAACAGTGAAATGAACTCTAGATGCTGGTTTCTCTTTTATCACTGGGTTTAGTTTGATGTCCACGTCAAAGCCAGTTACTATACCAGTTTAGAAGCACTGAGGCACTCTCTCTGCTATCAGACCTTAAACGTGTAATATTGGGTTTTCATTAGACGGTTCAGATTGTTTGTGGTATTACAAATAACGTCTGTAAAGTTTTCTGTTGTTCTCAGTGCAGGTTTATTGAAAGATTCAATATTTCCCTCCTGTATCGTACAGAGACGATTCATCTGTGTTAAACATTCATTGAATTTGGACTTTAGGCAATTATTCTTCATTTTTGTGGGTATTTGCATTAATCTACAATATTAATGGTTCCTTTGGCTGAGCTGAATGAAGTATCTGACCACAGAGGACCTTTCCGAACTTCCGTATTTCAACACAGATCTTAGAGTGAGAGAGACTGAACCCACAGCAGCCCTCACAAGAGTTATTATAATAGCATAAAAATATAATATAGACAATGTTTTGTTCTCTGATACTGTCATGAAGCACTAATAAAGGTGAAGTGTGTAATTAATAAATTCAACACGAGACACATGTTTGTTTTGAACACATCTGCAAACAGAAGCGTTTGTGTGTAAGTGCTTTTGAACGCAGCAGAGATAACCAGCAGGTTTTAGCTCTGCATACAGACAAAACAAGGTTCCACACATCACCTCATTACCCGACTGTATCGCAACATTTCCATCATTTGAAATTCAGATTGTTTTGCTGGGTGGGAGGGGCAGGAGAGAGAGACAGAGAGAGAGAGCGAGTCGACTGTCAGACGTCACACGGAAGATTGTTTTGACACCCGTTAAGAAATTCAGAAGGAAGATGGACGGCTCATGAAATTTGCAGGCCCTGATTGAATTTATGATATTTTCATAAAGGCCATCAAACGTGCACAGCCGTGGGGCGAGAGCCCTGACAGACAGAGAGAGAGAAAAAACACATGAGGGCTATCAGAACACTGAGTGTCACAGGTAGCTGAGGCTGTCTTCTCAGCTAACAAATTTAGGTTGTAAGAACGTTTCCATGAAGTAACAAAAACATCAAACTGTCCAATCTGAGGAGATACATATGTGATGTTTTCAAGGACCTGAGCCCTGAGTTTGTTATACCACCCCAAACAGCATCAGCTTAATTATTCAACTGACTGAAACATTTATAACGCACATTTTGGGTGCAAATGCCTGCGTTTGAATTGGGAAGAAGGAGATGAAATATTTATCCATTCACAATCCTTTTATCATTTCATTATCATCCAGCACTTTGATAAGAAACAATGAAAGGAGACACATCTAAATCACCTTGTAAAACATAATCCAGAGCTCAATTAAAACTAGATGAAGACCACAGAGCAGAACACATTTCAAACACACACGTTCTGTTGAGTTCTCCTGTAAAACATGATTTCTGTTTGATAATTGATGATTGTCTTCTTACTCTTGTCATGTTGTGTCACATCCTCTCTGATATTGTTTTGTGTGATGTATAGAAACACAGTGAAAGCACAATACAGTCATACTGATATTGTAAACAAACTACAGTTTTACATGTTGTAAAGTGTGTGTTTGTGTGTACTCACCTGTCACACCACTGTCAGCTTGATCTGAGTGATTCTTTTCTGCTGGCCCAGTTTAAAAACCCAGTTTCAATGCTCTGTCATATTCCTGCCTGTACATATAGCTCAGAACTCTTTGTCAGTGTAATACAGTTTATGTGATTTTTCTCATATTACACATCATTATTTTGCGATAGTCATTAAAAGTTTTTATTATTTTACAATTAACCCTAAATATTTAATAATTGTGAATTCAAACGTTAAACATGACATCGCAAATATTTCTTCCTGCCACATAGTTTTGTAGACGTTATTATGCATACAGTCATCCAGAGTGATGGAAGCCATCACTTTTAAATGTTATCTGACCAAAGATAGGCTGGTCGTAACCATGACAACCATTGCTGCATCACCTATCACAAAGGAGACTGGTGAGCAGATGAAGGTGTCACACACACACACACACATATTAAGCTGTTCTGGAGATCTGATAATGATAATTATTTAGACACCAAATGGAATTTGAAGACAATGTAAGTGTTGCCTGCCAATGCAAAATTTGCTAGCATGATGCTAGAGTGTTGCTCTGTGGTTGCTATGGTGTTCTAAATCGCTTGGAAACACCAAGCGGCAAAATTCACAGTGTTTTGTTGTATCAACGCTGATTTGAGATCAGTGAGGCACCAAAGTTAACATGTAGCGTGAGGATTCTTTCTGCTCACTAACTGTATGAAAAATAACAATACAGCACTTCTCTTAGCATATATACCTCATAAACGCAACATTTACTGTAAAAGTCCAGCTGTATTGTTTTGTTGTGCAGAACTTCTCTGTGTGAATTTGTCGGGGTTTCCTGAACTCTGTCGAGGAGTTGAAAGAATCGCTCATCATAAAAGCGGGGGGAGGAAGCTCCTTTTATGGAAAATATAATGAATATGGATATTCTGACAGCTTGTTCACACCCACCCTCCCACAGAGCTCTCCACACCCTGTCACCTCCAGCTCCTCAGCTCATCCACTAAATCATGGGGGAAGACAATCCACAGAGCCACAAAACTCTGAACCTGCAGAGCAATGGAGCTGGGGAAGAGGGTTTTGTTTCAGTTCTGTGTTGAATAAATACAGTCAGAAAATAATAACAGCACATGTCAGCACACCTTCAGCTGACAATGTAAACATACGGTTTTCATGGTGTGAAAACGCTGTCAGATGGGGGCGGAGTCTGGAGCTGTATGGAGATGTTTGATTGGCCGTCGAGTGTCTGTGTGTCTGTTCTAATACAACAGACAGTGTATGCTTTTAAACAAAAGAGTTTGCTTTGAAATGCTGCTGAATGTTCAGACTAAACAGATAATATCTCAGAATTCTCTGTTTTCTGTTCTTTTGTTTGAAAACAGGCACAAATACAGTAGATGAAATATCAGTTATACTTCATGCTTTATATTTCAGTAGTCTGTAGGCAAATATTACTGTTCTGAGTGATCATTGCTTTTATAAACCATTCACAAGTATTAAACTGTGGCAGGTATCTACTGTTTGCGTGATGGACATGTATGCTACTGTATCTCAAATACTGTATCTCAGATCATGTGACATGTACAGTAGAGATGTGCTGTTATCTTTGAAAGCAGAGGTATGGTTTTTACCTGACAGTGCTTCTGATATGATGCTATTAATAACATTTATAGATGTGTGTTTTTTTGCCTGAAACAGCATTACTACAAATCACATCAAACCTGCTCATCAAACCATCATGCACGACGCTCAGAATCTGGGCCACATATCCACAGCAAAGCTCCTGTTTTAATTAAAACAGCCCACGCAGGATCTCCAGGAATATTTGCTCCTCCTTTGTCCTTTTCATTCCTCCTCGCTGCATATTTGCATGAGCCGTTGCAGCGGGTGGAAACTCCCCCGTCCTGCATTTACATACATAAATCTGTGCAGCAGATTTATGCATTACAGCGGAGGATCCTCAGAGCAGGGCCCCGGGGCCTGCTGCTCTAATAAGCCATGTGCTGTTAGAGCCGCGCCGCATCATCATAAATTGTGTATGGAGGTGATGTTTTAAACATCACACACACACACACATCCTTAGACAAATAAACAGGGTCATACACACACAAAACCCGGTCAACACAAAGAGCTGTATGTACAGTGTATGTGTAAGCCTATAGGATCATTGCTTGTTTGAGAGGGCTGGGCTGCTTTCAGCAGGAAGTGGTTCTGTATGAGGGAGGATGTGACACAGCCCATCTGTATCACGCTGAGCTCTGCTGTACACGCCTGTTCTGCTCATTGCTTTCAGTCATTTCCAGGTGGGGGGCTGGGCTTCTTTCTGCATAAGGGCGTTCATGTCTGTATGCATGTGTGCACACGTGTGCGAAAGCATGCCTGAATGCATCGCACATTTTGGCAGCGCACAAATGTGCAAACAGGCGGATTTGACTGAATATTAGATTCAAGTGTTTTACACAAAACATCACTGAAATCATCAATCTGCACAAGCTAATGATTCGTTTGCAGTGATTCGAAATAAACCTTCACTTCCAGGCAGAGACATATTTTTACAAAAATATGTGCTAAAATATTTCCGTCTGAGGAGGAAAACAAGAGAAAGTGTAAACAGGACAGTGAGTGTCAGTGACATCACGACTGCTGCTTCTCTTCTGTTCAGAATCTTCTCTGACTAGTAAATGTCTGTGTGGTGTTAATACATCGCTCAGGTTTGTGTTTACACACAAATGTTACTCATAAAATTTATTCTACATTGATGTAAAAGCATCGATTTGAATTGAAACGTTACTAAAGCGACTCAAATGTAATGTTGCTTTAATGGTTTTGTGTTTGCTGCTCATTCTCTCGTCATCTGTAGAGATGCAGCTGCTGTGATCTTCTCGTTACCCTCACATGCCTCCACATTAAATCTTCATCTCTCCTCCCCCTCGACTCTCTCGCTTTCTCTCGCTCGCCCGCCCGCTCAGCCCTGCCCGACACCCCCCTCTGACTGTAGCGTTTAGTGATTAATGTGAGTTTTAATTGTCAGACTCACTTTTATGCTCATTAAAGTGTATTATGCAGCAGTTCAGCTATTAAAGTTCAGTGAGAAATGTCATGCATACTAATGAGAATGCAAATGAGTCTGGCAGAAGACAATCCCTACAGATGCTGGACGTGTGGTTTCTTATCTCTTACCGTCACTGTCTCCAGCGAGCTACAGAAATCACTCGGGCTAAAGACATTGTTTTGGGTACATGTGCAGGGACAGAGCGGCCCGTGTTACAGGCAGTTTTAGAATAAAAAACTATTCATTGGTGTGTAACAATTAGAACAAAGACTGCAGACAGAAACGGCTTCTGTACAGAAAGAGAAGCGTCTGCCACACAGTCATTATACATTTAAGACACACATTGTGTTTACAATAGAAAACACAGCAGAAAGTATTGCTGCTTTTGTGAGCTAACATTACAAATGCTTTTCAAAGAGAACATTTTTATATGAATGTATTTTGCATAACTGTTCACTCTCTGTGAAAATAAGTACAATTTAAATGATAACCACAAAAATATTAAACTTAGTCGACTGCGCTTTGGTCTTTATTTTCACCCAATAAAAATCAATGTGGACTGATCAAGCTTCAGAAATGACATATAAAAGAATCATAAATGACTTGTGAGCTATAATTCAAGTTTTGTGCAGAATGAAATTTAAATCTTTATTCATTGAGAATCTTCCCTCTGTCAGAGCTCACAAATCTAACTCACATCCATTCAGATGAAGATTTATCACCCCAGATTGGACAAAACCTTGAGATTCATGCTCACAAATGTGTCTTGTGACCGATGACCACTGATGTTCGTCCTGGTGCGCATTACACTTTTGTATTTTATCACAAAGCATATGCAACGTTCAGATGATGTATGTTCTAGTGTGACCAAAAATAGTGTGCTCCCCCGTTACAGCCTGAAAAAAATTACATTTAAATTTCTTACATTTAAATGTTAAGAAAGAAATGATCTTTTGTTATTGCAAAAGCAAGACAAATGAATTAAATCTGTCTGTGTGTGTGTGTGTGTGTGTAAAACGCAGAGCATAAATAAATGCCCTCTCTTGCCCCCTCACGGTGGCACACACACAGAGAGAATAGCCTCTCTCATTATTGCGGCACCATTTTCCTGTCTGCAGGGCAAAGATGAAACAATAATAAAGATATTCAAAATGAAGCCCATACATTTCTGCCCAGCGTGATGTGAGCACACTGTGAGATGAGAGCGCTGGGCCATTTGCTCGGCACCAGGAGGGGGTTCTGGATGCTAACAAGATTCACACAGGTATTTGAAAACTATGTAAAATGTTACTTACTACCCACAATCCTCAGCAACTTTGTTTTGCACTTGGACTTGGATAAATGAATAAAATTAAATCATTTCCCTTGTTTAATTTTAGGCACTTTCCACAACTTTGAACGACTGTATTTTATTCCATATTTATTCTGCTGTTTGAGAGATGATCAGACAGACAGACGAATAGATAAAGTGTGTTTTCTACACACTGTACAGTGAAACAAAAGTGTTAGAGTTTAATATCAAGAAAAGAGCCCCGCTGTGATAAATGTGTGTCAGTATAATCAAGAACATGAGAAAGATCAGAGAGGAGACACGGGCCAGTTCAAACCCCCGACTCTGTTTTACCAGCTGGCATTAACATCATGCCAAAATATTGTCAGATCAAACAGATTTGTTTTCTCCAAGTCTGTACGGATCCTTTGATCAGTTATCCTAATAAGGAGGCCAGTTATCCGGGATTGAATTCCATATGCAGGAATACGAGTTTTAACTGGATGACAGCACATCACAAACTTTAGTGTGAGCAGCTGAATGTCACACTGCCCTTTTAATATTAGTGTTGATTTAATGCTGAATTCATATAGATGCATTAATTATAATTTATAAAAGTGATTCTGGATATGACGTGATTAAACAAGAAACATACATTTTATTGTAACGTAATGTTCGGAAACTCAATTAAAATCAACCCTTGTTACTTTATTGATAATTACACATTCAGCTTTTATTGTTATTGCTGCACATTATCCAAATGAAAAAGATTGTCTGTAATCTTTTCTCAAAAATTGTATCTAAGTTGTGACTTAAACCTCAATTTATATATAATATATGCATTTAATATAGTCCTCAAGTATGTACATTTTCATGCAGACAAATAAAAAATCACAACTAATTGCCTAATCTTTGGAAAAATTTGATTGAATCATAATTTTGCTTTCAGCATATGAAATATTAGGAGGCCTGCTGTGTCTCTCAGTATGTGTGCATTAAAAATCGTCAGTGACAGGTGAGGGAAGCTCAGATTGTGTGGACTCTAATCAGAAATACATTGCATTGATCGGCTGGGTATTACAACATCCACCAATGAGTTGCAATTAGTTACATCACATTTCTCAATCAATTCCATTTACCCTGAGGCCACACTTTTTAATATCAGTGCTGAGATATTAAATTAGCACTTCTGCCTCTTTAGATGGCAAATTCCCCTTTTATAGTTTTAATACAGTCACCTGCTGTGATCTCAGATCTGTCACTTCATCTGATGTAAGACAACACAGCCCTGGAGAGGTAGCCAATAATAACCGTAACCAGCTCACTTCTGCATTTTAGTTTTAAATCTGTTTATATCCGCCAGCTTTATTTTCTTAGCTTCACACAAACGTATTCGCTCCTAAATGTGGCACAAATAATGTATAGATTTACAGGATAGGCTTTTGTCTCAAGATGTCTTGAATTAGGAGTAAACTTTATTTCTGTTAAACTGCACATTTAAGATTAATAGATCTCATTTAACTACCTACTCAGCATTTAATGCTTTTAACCGAAGTAACCCAACCGATAAATGGAATGAGGAAATAAATCATTATAATTCTTACATTTCCAGTAAACTGAATGGACTACTGTAACTTCAGCTGTGTTTAGCATCCTGTATACCACACATAGGAAGTGTTTCATAATCATATTTGAACAGAACCACAGTGATAAATACAGTTCTAGTTTTGTATTGTTTTGATCCTATACTGATGTATTTCCTGTTGAAACAGGAGATATATTGAATACGATTGACTGTTTGTTGTTGTTTTTTAGAATCACATGATATGAGGAGATATTAGGATGCTCTCATATTAGGATACATCTGTACGAAATATGAGTCGTGAATATGTTTGCCCGCTTTTCAGAAAAGAAAGACTATACGTACAGCTTTCCTGTAGCTCAGTGGTTAGAGCATGGCGTTAACAACGCCAAGGTCATGGGTTCGATCCCAGGGATTGCACATACTCAATGTATAGTGATCAATGTGTAGTATAATGCAATGTAAGTCGCTTTGGATAAATGTAAATGTGTATTTCCAAACGGTTCGTGGTAGTATTTCACTTGTTTTAGAGTACGCCACAATTCAGATGACCTCAAAGCGGACAGACATGTAAATGTAAAATAAAAGACTACAAATATTTAAGAGGAAATCAGGTTTATGAGTTCTGTATATTGTTGCATTGTGAGAGACTCTGTGGAAACAAAGCTCCACCCACGCCACGCCACGCCCACCCCTCCCCGCGTGCTGTCTTTATACAGTTTAATCTAATCGCTTTTATTTTCATATTTTCCATCATTCGTTTGAATACAGTAATAAAAGCATCAGTGTTTTCAGCCTCTCGTGTCTCTTCCTGTTGTCAACTCATGACACTCATTATGACTCCGCCTTCCTTTCCTTTTACAGCACAGCTGCAGACGCGCAGGCCACGCCCCCGTCCAAATGTGTCTGAAGACTTGACAACACAAAAGACTTGACAACACTGCGAGGCCCCGCCCCCATGACCAAATAAGGCCGGGCTGTCCTTACACGGCGAACAATCGATGCTCGTCGCAACCTTTTCCCGTCTGATCCCGTTTATATAGTACGGCGACTTCCGCCCTTGCCGTTAAAGCAGTGCGATCATGGCGGAGCGCGTTCAGCAGCCCCCGGCTAAACGGCTCTGCTGCCGACCCGGGTATAGTTCGACGTGTAGACAGGGGCAGCGATCCGGTGGACCGGTATGTGGCGGTTCGGGTTCTGGCCAGGGGGGCTCCAGCAAAACCCAGAGCCCCGAATCGCTCCTGGACATTGCAGCGCGGAAAGTAGCGGAGAAGTGGCCGTTCCAGCGGGTGGAGGAGCGGTTCGAGCGCATCCCGGAGCCCGTTCAGCGGCGGATCGTGTACTGGTCTTTCCCGCGAAGCGAACGGGAGATCTGTATGTATTCCTCCTTCAACACGGGCGGGGAGGAGAGCGCGTCAAGCGGGGAAAGCGGCGACGAGACGCGGCTACCGTTCCGACGGGGCATCGCATTGCTGGAGAGCGGCTGTGTGGACAACGTGTTACAAGTCGGTGAGTATGAACTGAAGCGCACAGTGTGGACACTTTAAATCGGTTTAATCGAGGTATGCGCGGACAAACACGATCAAGGGGAAACGAAAGAACAACGATTACACGCGATTGATAGTCGAACGAGAGGCGAGTGTTGAAATTACAGCGAACAAAGAGACTCGACGGCTTTAAATCTCCCGACAGCGTTAACGAGACGTTGTGCCAGCGATGCAGTTCCGTTTCTCTCGTCCATACCGACCGTTCTGGATTACGGCGAAGCGAAGCGTTGTGGAAACGTTTTGTCTACATTGTCGTGGTGCTTTTGTGTAGCTGCATATTTCTGCTGGAGACACACAGCGCGGAAGTGCAGCTCAGGGAAACACAATCTAAAACACGTTTAAAACACATCGACCGTGTTGCTGTACCGTCGCCTCGGTCTCGGTTTACACGTTAATCTTCTGACTGCTGTGAATTACTAGTGGTGCGTTTAGTCGTCAAACGGGTGAGCCGCTCCGTCTGACGGGTCGTCTGGTCTGTTTGTTTTTCGGAAGTGAAAGCGTTGAGGTGCTATTGGGGTAATAAGTAGATCAAGTGCTCGATGCAGAGATCGTGTCAACAAAACACAGTGAAATATAGACTTTAATTACGAATAAGGAAGATGGTTCTGTTTCGGTTCCGGATCTTGACACTCTGTTGCTTTTGTGTTTGGTGGGGACGCATAGCAAATAGCCGCCAGGCATCGCTATTGAAATTGCCACTTTGTTCCCATTTTCATGTTCATTTGTGTCTTTTCAGCTTTCTGTCACCCTGTAAAGAGGGAGCGGAAACAAAAGCGCCTTTTTATTTTCTTTCACCGCTTGTTAAATGGAAAAGATCTGGGCAGGGGTGACACGAATGGCGATTTAAAGGCGCAGAGTCTCCGTTTCTGTTTAAATGGCCCTTAACAACATGCACGATCAATACACATTATCAGCTGATTGAATGAGCCTCGTGACGTGAGTGCGTGCCTCGCCACCTGTATCTTCATTACATCTCATTGAGATCTGTCACCGGACTGGTTGTAGCGCAACTTCACCTTTGTTTTAAAGTCCCCACAGTTAACCCTTTGATTCTGTGGCTCTCCACCCTTTTGAAACCATTCAGCAGTTTAATCACATTACTGCCTTTGCAGCAGTTACAATTGTAATGAAATCAGCAAACACAATTTTCTGCATGAGCGTCCCCCTCCTCTCCAGTTCGCGAGGGGAGAGGAGCCTCAGCTGGGCTTTGTGCCCTCACCCTTCAGCCAAAATGGGTTTCTGCTCCTAGAAACACACACACAGGCCTGTGTCTCCTCCTGGAGTCTCTTCAATAGGCAGGCTGTCTTGGAAGATCAAGGACTCTTGCCATGTTCTCCAGCAGGCTACGTGGAGCGCTCTGCTTTCGATTGGGGGAGAGGAGCGCTTTTCCCCTTTGTGTGTGCCTCACTCTGCGCTCCAGCGATGGGAAATGACAAGCTTAAGCACACGGGAGGGGTTGTCGGCTGATTGCATCGCAGTGTGGAATGCTGTGTGAAAGTAAAGCCACAAAGTGATAAATAAAAGATGCAATCGTGCGACTCGGGCAGGGCCGGGGGGGCCGGGGGGGTTCCAGCAGACCTGGAGTACCACTGATAGGTAGAGCTTACTGTGACGAACGAGACTCATTGTTGAATTTAGGACAGGAGTTTTTGTTTTTGTCAGACAGCAGCTGAAGTGAGGTGATATGTTTGTCTGTATTATGGCTTCCTCTGTTCCTCTAGCTGTCAGCCATGATGCTTGGTGCTTCTATAGTGAGGGCGGCTCTCCTCTTGTAGATCTGATGTAGAGAATGCTTATCAGACAGATACTCAAAGCATGTGGTGTACGCAGGACTGAGAATGCCTGAGTTACTGGATCTCTAGATGCTACAGGCAGCTCTGATCTGAGGTGTGTGTGTTTCTGATGCAGACACCCTGTGGCTACTGTTTTGCTTTGGAAGGGGTTTATATTTAAAAACATGCATCATAACTGTAGAAGTTAAGCACTGAACTATAAGAATGTTCTGAGTTTACTGATTATCTTGGATAAAAGTGAATATTCTTTGAGATATCGTTGAGATCAGTCAGTGTTTATTCTGGGCCTCTATTACTGCAGCTTGCATCATTATATTGATTGTACTGAGACACAGCGCTTTTGCCTAAAGGTCATTAGGTTCAAGTTCAGCTCCCTCAGTCATGTTGTTATCAAATCATGTGTTGTGTTTCCATCTGTTACTGCTTTATTAAGCTATCAGTCATTAAATGTTGATCTGGTTAGCACAGAATCTGCTTTGCTTATGAAATGTTTGCCGATATGGTAAGCTGGTAAAGATCAAGTGAAATTAAAAGCAAATACTGTAGCTCACACCATGATTGTTTTATTAGCTGATCTTTTGATGTGGGTTTATTACTAACAGAGAAAGAGAGATGCACAGCATTGTAAAGATCAGAGGTTCGAATGCTGTTGTGATGTCACTGCTTTCAGTCGACGGTTCAACCTCTCAGCAGAGTGATGTCATTTTCCGTCATTATAGAACGAGTCAGGAAGTTTTGTGGCGTGTTCTCAGGAATAATTAAGGTTTTTGAAATTCTAGAATTCTAGAATCTTGATGGCAAAACCGTGTGTGAGCTCCATAGAGATTTACTGATCAGATAGAGAGACAATGTCAGAACCGTGTAATGATATAACCGAACAGAATAAACAGATTTTTTTATTACTATTGATCTCTCATCAGCGGAGGCACAAATCATCATCAATATTCGTGTACTGTGTGCATGTCAAAAGATCAAATCTGATTCTAAGCGTGTCGTGTAAACGAGCACATCAACACGATCACTTTATTCAGCGTTCATGTAAACACTGTGATCGGATTCATCAATCTGATTTCAATCCGATTGAAACAGAAAGTGTGCATGTAAACACAGCTACTGATATCAGTCTAGCTGTGTCACTCTCTCTCTTCTGTCCAGCAGTGAGTTGACACACAGCACATGTGACCGCAGTGTCTGTCTCGTCTCATTCGCTGCGGTTAAATCGTGTTAGTGAGTAAGATGTGAGTGAGTAAGATGCAAGTGCGGGACATGAGCGGCTTTGATTGAGAAAGAACAGCAGAAGTGCTGACTGCAACTGTTTTACATTTGAGACACATGAACACGGAAAGACACAAGACACAAGCACGTCAACATGCAAGCGTTGTTACAAAGCAGGGCTAACAAAAGGTGCTAACAGCTCAAATTTAGCAAAGCACCTGAAAGACAGACACCCGGACCTATATAAAGAGTTTCGAGAGGTTGATAACTGCTCTCATTTTAACATCAATATGAAATATTAATCAAGACCTTTGCTCATCTGTGTTTACTATAGCGCTCTATTTATGTGCGCTGATCAATGAATATATGTGAATGCAAAATTTAAATCCGTTCATCATATACATGTTAATGTATTAACCAACGTTAATGAACAATGAGCAATACATCTGTTACAGTATTTATTAAACTTTGATAACATTAGTTAATAAAAACACAATGTTAGCTCTTAATGTATCGAATGTCGAAATGAGAAATTCCAGTATCGTGACAACACTAATGCAAAGACGGAGGAGGTTTTTTGCCTTCAGTACAGTCTTGCAGTCCTGCGTGAAGGTTTTAGATGTAAATGATGTACATTGTGCAGTCAGCGTCAAGCGTTTGACCTCTTCTGAAGGATTGTGGTGTTGTTAGTGTGATGATATCTGCACACTTGATTAATAGTCACATTTCTCCATTTACTTTAATTATTTTGAAGTATGATGTTTCTCAGCAGATGCTCTTTGTTGAGAGTGGGGTGTTTCAGAGAGGAACTCTGGAACTGACAGCAGACCAGCCCTGTGACTGACTGACATGTGTTTCACTTCCCAACATCTGAATACTGGAGCTGAATCCAGCGCCTGGGAAGAGTTGCGTTCTGGGTGAAGTTTGGTTCTGCGACCCTGAGCCCTCTCCAAATAAAAAACGGTCACTTTCTTAGATCGTGCAAACAGCCGAGCATGGTCCAAATTTAAGTTTGGAATTGGGATCGGAAAACTCCTCTGAGCTCACACAACACTTCAGATATGAACTGTTGATTGTTAGCGTTTCAGTTTCTGCAGGGCTCATACATTTATTTTACGTTTAGCTTTGTTTCATCATGATGTTTAAGCTCTAGCATCTTAAACTGTGTTCAGGGCTGCAGTCGTGTGAGTTTTTTTGTTCGTTATTATTTAGTTCATCTCCAGACCTGCGGGTGTGTTTTCCTCCACCTCGTCATTCGTCTTGTGCTGATCTGTATTCTGTCACGTCCCTCCAGCACCATTAACCTTCACTGAGGGTGAGGAGGAGAGGGGCAAGCATTCGTTAACTTGCCTTACCTCGACCAAGGGCTCTCTGATCTGTTTGTTTTCCATTACACGGCTTTATGGCCTCCCTGTTCTCCTGGCCCGTCTGCAGCAGACATCAGGGCTCACCGCAGGTCCATACGGCACCAGGCCCTATAAAAAGCCTGGAACGTTGGGGCCCAGTATTCCGGCGCTCGTGGTATTGGATCCCGAGAGCAGGGAATTACCTCAAAAGCCAGATTGCCTGTCCTTTCTGTAATCCAGGCTGCCGCGAGACACTGGCAGTGGTTGGAGGTTTGGACGGGACCCCGAGGCGCAGTGACGCACAGACCGTTGAGGGAACAGACCGTAAAACAGAACGTCAGATTGCTGGAACTCCGTCAGAACCTCTCCTGCTCCATATGTTGAGTTATGAGATTCTTTGAGGAATGGCGAGTGCGTTATTTTACGTGTACCCTCAACGCACTGTGAGTCCCTCATTCTTGGATGATGATGAGGGCCCGATCAGTCTTCATTATCCAGGCCACAGCTGAGAGCTGGAGACCGTGCAGTGATCAATGAGACCTTTAAGCTCACATGAACAGTTAACTATTGCTCAAAAGGAGCTTTGGATCACAGGATTTTGCTGCGCTGTACTTTGATGACATCTTTGTGCCTCTTTGAGGAGATGTTGGTAGCTTTGAGAATACCCATGAGAGTCTCAATCATCAATGCTGATAAGATCAAGATGACTTCATTGAGTTTTTCACACAAATGAACACTTTGTCATTATTTTCTGTATTTTCCCAGAATGCAATGTTTTGAGGAATCTTTACACAGCTGTTTTGAGTTTATAATGACCATGTGAGACGAGTTTAATCCATATGCCCAGCAGCAGATTTGTGTGAAGAAAACAGCAGGATTAAGTTGTTAGTCACTGAAAATCTCGCTCTCCGCCCAAGCTCTGAAACAGATCATGTATTGTGAGTAAGTGTCATGGACATGCAAATTTAAAAGTGCTGTTTTTTTTTATTTCAAGTTTAAATGAATAACATTTTAAATTTCAGTTTGTTGCTGAAGGTGAGGGTGAATAAGTAGTAACATTCATTTGTGTACACGCATAAATGCAAAATTGCAAAAATTTCCATCTGTTCTTTTAAAGATCTCAGATCTGAATATTCTGGGTGGAGGGGGGTCTGTTATTTCCCTGTTGTCTTTATTTCTTCTCTGTGTCTGAGTGCATGCTTAACCAGACCATACACCAGAGCAGCTGTGTTCCTGACCATCACTTTCAAAAGCAGACCCATGTCACCACTTATCCACCACTTCCTGTAGCCCCTCCCCCTGCTGGGACCCGTGTGCTGGATAGACTTACACTCACAGCAGCTCTCTTCCTCCGCCCCTGCCTTCCGTCTGCGCCCGCTTCTAATGAGCTGCGAGTTTAACCTTCCCAGGGCCGAACGTCTTTAGGTCAACAAGACAAACACAGACTCCTTCAGGGGTCGCACATGTTCGCACAGGCCCGCATGAGCGATGCCTCTCCCGTCTCTCTGTCACCCGTCAGCCGCCCGCAGAGAACGGAACCTCAGTGGGCGTGAGAACCAGAAGTTCCTGAAGTAAAACGGGTTGCAGGGATAATGCGACACGCGGCCGTGACACGCAGCATGAGATGAATGCGGCTTCTTTATTGCAAGCGTTTGGGATGCGCATGACAGCGTGAATTTCCCAATCCCTGTTCACACCCGACTCAGAATCCAGATTCACCCCACTTGATTTCTAAACGCACATCCTGTTCTTCCAGTCAGTGATTCACACGTGCGCTGTATTTCCTAGAATGAGTTCGTCTTTAAATGAGAGAAAACATTCTCTCCACCTCTGAAACGATTTTCATGACCAGCTGATGTCACCAAGCCCTCTTTTATATTAAGCCTTTTATTTTAACCTATTGACTCATTTCAGATACAGTAACCTTTTATTTGTAGTGTTGCTTAAGAATTGTGTTTGATTATCTTGCATTTGAACAGCGTTTTTAAGGTGACAGGTTCAGTGTCTTTACTGATGCTTTGTTTTGACAACACAGCTGATTTTAAAGGGAATTAGACAGTAGAATATGTGATCCGAGTCCATCACTAAATGAATCAGTGTTTATTCTGTGTGGTATTCTATAGCAGGAGGGATTGTTTTAGTGTGTGTGAGAGAGTGTGTGTGTGTGTGTGTGTGTGTGTGTGTGTGTGTGTGTGTGTGTGTGTGTGTGTGTGTGTGTGTGTGTGTGTGTGTGTGTGTGTGTG
>JAZGTI010003986.1:0-29498 GCA_036877585.1 Botia kubotai
TGGAATAAAGCATTTGCTAATCAAATGTAAATGTACCATAAAAAACACTGTAATACTTTTTGGTAAAATATGGATTAGTTACAGACAACACAGACAATTTCAGCTAGTTTTAAAAAAAAATATTTCTGGAAAAAATAATCGCCGCTCCTGCATTAATGAAATAAGAGCTCTTATGTACTCGTAGTCTGGGATGTTACGTTCCCATTAAACAAAAGACTCAAAGGTTCATTTGCACATGAACACACGAGTGAGGCGTCACATGACCGTCTTTGTGTTGAGTGGCGGATGGAATGTGAAACAGAGGAGCACAGCCGCGGGAGAACCTTCACTAATGCTCATCCAATAAGTGTCTGCAGCTCACTGCAGGGCTGACACTCAACTTACAGAGAATGTTCTCAGAAGCCAACCTTCTCTAAAGTTCTCTTAACGTTAGCAGAAACTTTCTTGCAGTAACATAACACAAACAGTTTATATACAATGTTTATCTATATCAGAAATGTTATTCTTAAGTAGTTAGTGGGACATTTTAAAATGTTACAGAATGTAAAAAGATGTTTGACCAATGTTCTTATAACCAAGAAATAGCGTTACTGTGTTCCTGTAGCTCAACTGGTAACGCATTGCATTAGCAGCGCAATGGTTGTGGGTTCGAATCCCACAGAGCACACGCAGTGATAAAATGTATGCCTTAAATGCTTTGGATAAAAGCGTCTGATAATTTGTAAGGTTTTTGCTAATTAATGGAAATGGTAAGAAAACATTCCTGCAACCCAAAATGCTTAGCTTGGGAAACCTGCTGTTACTCTGAATGCTGTCCTCACTATACACTCTCTCAGTCAGCAGGCCAGTTTGGCTGTTTCCTGTGTGTCTGAATGGAGGAGCAGTGAAGAGCAGATCTGAACAGATTAGAACCTCAGGGGCCAAAGAACAACAGTGTGCTTGTCTAGAGAGAGAGAGAGAGTGAAGGACACACTAATCCTAAAACTAGAAACACATCACAGCATTCCAGCACATTTACTCCATGCTCTAAAGCTGCCATTTGTAACGGTTGCCTCTCTACTGCCATCTCTGTTTGAAACATGAAATTGCAAGCTACAAACGCTGACATGCGATATAGCAGCCGGATCGTTTTTTCTGTTTACAGACTGACATTTCCCACGAATGTCAGCTCAAATTATAAATCATTATTATAAACTTACTGTGGTGAACGGGGGTCAGATAAAGTTGTTGTTAAGTTGTGCTCAAATAACTGATTTTTATTCATTTCTTCTGCACTAAATGAAACATCTGCCATTGGTCAGATGTTGATCTCCAAAAATCAACACAGCAGCAATAAAACAAGGAAATGGACCGGTCGTACCTGTCTTAGATCCAGAGTGATGGTGACCCAGTGGAACTGACGGCCGTTTTTGATGCTCGGGCTCTGCCACCATTGGTTGGTTCCGTCGATAGCGTTAGTAATGGGGTGTTGCTCTGGTGAACATTAACAAAATGTTAAATAGTTTAGCTAACAGGTTAAAGCTGCAATACTTTAACCAAACACTGAATGTATATATACTAATGAAAGACTTAATGCAGCGAACAGGAAACATTCTCAGAACGTTGACTAACATTCTCTTGACAAAAGTTATCAAAAAACAACACATCATGGTATATATCATGTATATCAAAAATGGTATTCTGTTGTTAGTCAAAGATGTAAAAAAAGATCGAATATTGTTCGAATAACCAAGCAATAACATCAATACAATGACTAAACAAACATTCCAGACGTCCAGAACATTCCTAGAACATTCAAAATACCATTTTTAACCTTTTTGTTACATTAGGGAATCGCTCGTACACCCTTGAACTGTTAGCTGGGAATCAGGTGAAAATGAATGTTTCTGCTCAATTAAGAGTCTGTGACTGATGCTACCTTTGGGATTTTGGCTGTTAGCGTCACAGATTCGACACTGAGGGTTACGGATTCGTCTTCCCGGAACATGTTCCACGAGTTTGCAGTACATCTCAGAAAGCGGTTCTCCGCAGGTGGCATTAGTTGTGATTTCAGCATTGCTGGCGAGGTTCAGGATAGCAGGAAACAGACCTGGAATTACAGATGAAGAACAAATACTGAATCTGTGCATTCATCCCTATGCTTCCTGAGAACACGCCCAAACAACTCAGCCATTTTCCTTCTCTCTGTTCTCTTTCTTTGAAGAGTGACCCCCCCACACACCCCCCGTTTGCTGCTTTTCACCACACAAATAATCTCGTCTTGAACGACTGACAAAGGCAGCAATCAATTCTCCTCCGCTGCTCTCTGGTGTGATCAGATAACCATCATACAGACTGACAGCTAATGAGAGGGAACCATGAAGATGATAAAGATGAAGGTCTTCTTCTGTCCAGAGAATCTTATGGGTCAAAGTGTGGATTAAAATCACGAGTGACATAGATGGAGCCAGTCAGAGCTGAGTAATGCAGTGTGTCTGTTCAAAGTTCAGACACAAACTTCACCACATCTGAGAGCACACTGAAAGTCTGCGATTCAGAACCAATTAAAGCTTGTGGCTTTACAACAACGCCGTAGAACAACCTTTTTTGGTTTGCCAAAGAACCATTCAGTCAACGTTTTTAAAATGTTGTAGAAACACTGTACGTTTTACTGTACGTTTGCTTTTTACAAAAGGTTCCTTGAAGTGAATAAAGGTTCTTTAGGCTACAAGACGATAAGAAAGAAATTGTTCCTTTAAGAACCATTGACTGAATGGTTCTTTGGAGAACCAAAAAGAGGTTGTTCTATGGCATTGCTGTAAAGAACCTTTTAGGAAATGTAATTTTTAAGAGTGTAGAGAGGTATCACATATCCCTTCTACACAAACGTGTATTTCGGGGGAGTGTGTGTCTTTCATGAACCCCTGCGGTGCTGAACACACAGGAACTTCAGACAGAGTCTCTGATGAGTGAGTCTTTATTCTGACTGCGGCGGAACATCTGGCTTGTGTTTGCATGTCACAGAAATGCTGAGAGCTGACCGCTGCATTTCAGCGCATTTCACATGCACGGCTCTCTGATCAACCAGCGAGAACAACACGTCTACCTGCTGTTACAAAAGAATGTTCTAGAACCACTGAATATATCCGCAAATCCTTCTCAATACTGAAGATCTAGAGGAGTAAAATACTGAGAACAAAAACGTTTACTTTCATGAATGATCACAACAATACGAGAATGTTTTACTCATAAATCAAGATTTCGACGTGATTTTCTTTCATTAAACTGACATTCACCAGGTTTTAAATTAAACGCCTCACATAACGGTCAGATATTGGATCAGGGGTTAGAGGAGTGTGTTTTAGCTAAAGAAGACAACAGGATAATTGCTCTTATTGTTCAGCGGCATCTCACCCCCATCAGAGCAGCTTAAGGACTGATTTTGTGGGCCTGCGGGGGTCGGAGTTTACTGCAGCTTAACACAACAGTGTCCCAAACGACTTTAACTGACTCTCCCCTCATTCTGTGAGGTGAGAAAAACAGCTAAATGAACAGAAAGGTGTCAAACAACAGTTCAGTTCTTTGTAAGATCAATAAATGTTGCGATAGTAATCATTTAAAAACGAAGTCTGTAATCAGACATAAGTGGATCTGATAACATCCAGACAGTGTAATTGGAGATAAACACACAGATGAAGGTGTTTGTATGAGTGCTCATGGGACGTTCCAGAACATTCTACTTACAAAATTCCACAGCTTTGCAGCACTTTATAAGAATGTGGACAATTGTTACAAGACGTAAAACGTGTTTTGTTCCTGAGGTGTGAAATTATTCTACATTTATCAGCAAAACTATTCATAATTCCATCACCTTCAACATCTGTAAACATGCGTGACACATGAATGTCACTGAAAAGTTATTTGATCAAAATTGTTTTTTTTTAATCAGTCACGGTAATGAAATCAACAGCCAGTGGAATAAAATCAGTTAATTCAGCTCAAATTGCTGCAATAAACACGAAACAAGCCTGAGATAACTGAAGGGACTGCTGGTTTAATGGTTCACAGCTGAAACTACATTAACCCGAGTTAAACAAACAGGGTGAGAAATCTCGTTACCGTGACAACGCTTTACTCTCTATGCAAATGTCCTGAGCAGCAAGTTACATCAGCAGATATTTATTAAATTAACCCACATCAAACTACTCATGTAATTAAACAAGTATGTTCATGTAGTGAGTTTATGAGAACACACATGCACGTGTGGAAAAGTACCATGGTACTACCATGCTTTTTGGACCTGGTACCATGAGAATGGTGGATCTGCTCATACACAGAGGAAGTAATGTAATTTTCTTGGAGTACCAAGATATACACTGATCTGCTGACTGACACAACAGTGTTTTTTGTAAGGGGTGAAAATGTTTACACTGCTTGCAGTTCATGTGCACAAACAGTGTGTCTAAATACATTAAAAGAGAATAAACACCATAAAACTGTTTAAATATCAGGAAATAACGGGCTGGAATATCACACACACACATAGATGAATTTGAAACTCCTGAAAAATAGCCCACAGTTTAAACATCTCAATTTAACAAACGATATTTTTCTGCAGGTATTATTTATATATTGACATAATCTGTACCCTCACAGACCTGTGAAATAAATCACCTTTAATAACACGTGTACGACGTAAAGCTTTCAGACTCCGTAAAGCAGCTTTGAAAGTGTATTTATTGTGAAAAGCGCTTTACAAATAAATATTATTTATTTCTCTTAAGCCTTTGAAGACAGTTCTCATGCGAATATTACAAACCTGTCAAGCAATAGCGCAAACTTTTATATTCTCAGTGTTATTCAGACAGAATGAAGTGCAAAAGAATGATTAGGAAAATAAAAATGTGTGTTTCGTTCTTTTGTTCGGCCGCAGTGTGTGCGTGCGTGTGTGTGTGTGCGTGTGCGCGCTCACCTCTCTGCTGGCCCTCCACACACATCAGTAGCGCGCATAAGAGCCACGGGACCCTCATCTTCATCACTCACTCACAATAAAACAGCTAATAAACTAACTTATGAAACTAGTGCTGAAACTTCAAGAGAGTTTAATAATCTTCCATCGGCTCTCTCTCTCTCTCTCTCTCTCTCTCTCTCTCTCATTCAAACTTCAGCCTCATTCAGACCCGCTAGAAAGTATCTCACTGGACCGTACCATGTGTTCAGACAGAGGGGGAGTGCGCGTGTGTGTGGATCATACCACTGACTGAGGGGAGGGCACCAGTGTTACTCAAGTAAAACAATTAAATTACAAATATAGATTTATGTATAAAAAATTGGCCCAACAATGGCCCACTGAAATAGTGAAACATGCTTTTTTTATTTATATATTTTCACAAAAGCGACAATCGTGGCGCCTCTTCTGACGAACGTCAGCTTCGGTCGGTAGATGATTAAACACGTAGTTTGTTATCTTGTGTGAGAAAAACAACAAAATGAAGTCATTATAAATTAAAAATAAGTTAAACATTCAGTCGTTTTCAGCTTTTCCTGTTTTACAACTAAATTAACCCCGAACTTTGTGTCTTTAATCTGACGGGTATGTTTCTGTCAGACGTCACACATTTACATACACGCTAATTAATTTACACGATGAACATCAAAAATAACAGCATGTAAACATGATATAACTGCTCAATCGTCTGTATTCAGCAAGATGTGTTTGGTACATCGCGTTTGTGTGTGTCCGTCCTTCAGCCGTCATCAATCCTGACAGACTTGTGAAGTAATAAGTGAGTATTTTCCACTGTATTTATCTTGCTAAGTTTCTTTGTGTTATGTGTATTTTATGTGTATTATTTTATTTCACGCTGTATCCACAATGCTCTCTGTTTACACGTACACTATCTATCATGTGTTATTTTACTTGGGGAAATGTGATAGTTTATATACTTACATTAGTTAAATCGTGTGGTTTAAGAGTATCGAGGTCCTACAAGGATAACAGACGCATGAACGTTTGATCATGAGAGACGCATGAACATTTGATCATGAGAGACGAATGAAAGTTTGATCATGAGAGACGCATGACAGTTTGATCATGAGAGACGCATGATCATCTGTGCGTGTGATCATCAGCGCTTGTCAGATCATTGTTCAGGTTTTGCTGCCATCTACTGGAAATCAACCGGAAGTGGTTTGTTACTGTGATTTAGGGAAGGTAAACGAAGGTTCCAGGTTCACGGTCGCATATCTGTCCAGCCAGGCAGCGAGTTTTTTTAATATTTTATGTATTTTATTTCAATGTTTTTTTAATCACAGTTGTTATGAAACACAGGTCATGCGGTTATACTGAGTGTGTTCCTCCAGCAGTGAAGGCTGTTGTCCAGCAGGGGGCAGTCTGTTACTTCTGCCATCTCGAGTGTTCATGTTGTCATTTCTCATTTAGTTTTGCGGTGTTTAGAACCCTTGCAAATATTTAAAGTGCCAAAAGTCTCTGCCAAAATATCATAGTTAGTGAAACGTTTAAAACATTCTCATAACCAAGCATTAATGGTAACACAACGTCTAAAAACAACGTTTTTGAACAGTTTTGATGTTTTCGTTACTTGATAAAAACGTTAGGAAAACGTTATTGCAACATACAACTGTTAGCCGGGAAATAAGTAATATAAAGTTCAGCGCTGGTTCCTCATCATGTTACTGGAGGAACATGAAACTGACTCTGAGGTCTTCATCAAGCCGGTCTCTCGTCGCACTCTGTGCGGCTTGAGTTAAAATCACAGAGCTCTAATGAGTCTAGCGCAGCTGAAGCTCATCTGCAGATGCTTTTGGCCGCTGCCGGTGCCCATCTGGCGTCACACGTTTGGTTTAGCTGAAGCCCTGGGCAGCAGTGGCCCGTCAACCGTCTGGACTGGTGTGGACAGTAGAGCTGAGCTGAGAGAGGTGTGCCAGCAGCCAGTGGAGAACACAGCCAATGATAATGAAGAACAGAGTATGAGACACACAATGAGTGATGGTGAGTCATTAGACAAGCCTCAGTAGATACACAATTAACACACTGAGTTTGACTGGACACAACATCTTTGACATCAATAACAACATATAAATAAAGCATTGATAAGTATTTGTTTTGCTGTATTAACGATGCAATCCGTAACTTATTTTTTTGGTTAAAAAGATTCACAACAGTAAGTTTATAATAATGATTTATCATTTGAGCTTTTAGGCCGATTCTGTGGGAAATGTCAGTTTGGCTTCATTTGACCTCAACATAAAGAAAAGTACATCAAGTAACCTGCAGTTTTATGTTACAAACAGAAAGTTATGGACTGAAAGTTACGTTGCTGTAAAGATTTATGATTAGAAAGATTTTAGAAAGCTGAAAATGTTCCTGATTTTTCTGCCGGTGGACCAAAAGCTTCTCTGGATGCTTCAGGGTCAAAGGTCAAGCAGTGATGAGCGTTCTCTAAATACTCAAGGGGCTCTCACAAATCCAAACCAGCCCGGTCAGACTGTCCGCTGGTTTATTATTAGTTAGTTTATTGTTTACTAGTTAATGGATTCAGCCCTGATCTTTTGCCATGTTCTGTTTTTAATGGCATTTGATAGATTTACAATGTGTTTTTGAAAAACTGAAACTGTTAATGACACTGTATGTAAGATACTGTATGTAAGTGTTTTAATAAAGCTGCTTTGGAACAATATGTGTTCTGAAAGGTTCTATGTAAGTAGAGTTAAACTATATACATTGTAGAGGTCAGTGGAAAAAATCAATATGTGTTCTTAGAATACATTTTCCTAAATGTTTCATTTGTAACGTGTACAGATGCACAGTAATGACATATACATCATGCTTTTTCTTTCTCAGTAGCTTCCAACTCGAGTTACAATGAGTCTCTGATGTCCAGTGATGGTTCTAATCTGCATTAATGAGCTGTGTTATCTCTTTTAACACCCTCAGACTTTGAACTTCAAGAACATGACAGACGACTGAATGTTCCCTCTGAAGATCAAATCATTTCTTTAACTTTAGACTCTTTGACTGTTTGTTGTTTTACACGTTTTGTGCTAAAGCCAGCTGCGTTGTTGGTCATTGAACCGCTACTTAAACATGTTTAAATGTTTGTTCAGTTACGATTTAATCTTTATTAATAACAGTTTGTGGTCTCAGGAGTTTTTGACTCCAAATGAATCAATGAAACACACTTTGAACCGTGTAACAAATGAAACATTCACTGACGGTGACAGATTATTCCAGATCATTGATTTTCTTCTACATGACCATTTGTGTTCCACATGGAACGTCACAGATTTGTGATTATTTGGCAATGGGCCGTGAGAAACAGAGCCAAGAACATTCAACAGATGTCCACGAATGACGCTTGATATTCAACCTCACACAAACAACACTTATAACCTTTTAATCCACATCTGTGGCTATTTAATACAGTGAGAAGTCATGAGTGAAGGTACAGAGAACTGCACAGCTAACAATTTTAAGTCGTTTCCCTAAGATTTCCATTAAGTAACGAGAATGTTAAAAATCTTATTTTGAATGTTCTACCAATGTGTACGGATGAATAATTTTTTTTAGATGTGTTTGGTTATAAGAACGTTATTCAAACGTTTAAATTCTGTAACGTTTTTAAAACATTCCACCAACAACAAAAGAATACCGTTATTGATATATGACATATAATGTTAAAAAAACATCCTGCTAATGTTACCACAAGAATGTTTTGGATAACGTTGAGAAAACCTTTAATGAATGTTAGCCAACATTCTGAGAACATTCTCTGTTAGCTGGGTGATCCTGAGGTTCAGGGAAATGATGATATTTGCTCGCGGTGTTTAGAGTTTGTTTACTAGCATGAAATGAAGCGCAGTGTGAAAACAAATTCCATTCGCAAACGGCTGAAGCCAGCAGGTCAATGACAGTGAATGAATCTGATCTGTAAACAGATGATCAGTTTGGCTCGTATATAAATGCATCTGTTTCCACTGATATATTCTATTAAAGCAGCAGAACTTGATCATAAACTGTTGTTGATGGCGTGGATTTTCCTCTGCTTTATTCTAGGTCAACAGTGGCGTGTGGAGGGGTGCAAAGGCTTCATATGTCAGCCTCAGAAATGTCCGTCCTCCACGCTGGACAAAATCAAGGGTAGTTATCACCAACTGCTCCCCCTCAAATGACAGGAGCAACTGTGGAGGCGGGCGGTAAGTGTTGTGTGACATGTGATATGTTCCCAGTCGTCTCTGTGAACCTGGACGACCAGCACACTTCTTTACACACGTGTGTATATTTGTGTTTTTCATACGTGTTCTGAGAGTCTAAAGTGTTTGTGTGGCGCTGCAGAGTTTTAGAGAAGGTCTTGTGTGCTGCCTCGTCTTGATCTTGTGGATGATGTTTGCTGGTAGAAGATCTCAAGAGAAGTGAACAGAAGGAAAGAATATCCAGATGGGAAAAGGAATCTAGCAGAAATGGGAGGAACGCACTCGAAGAACGTGACAGATGAGGAGTCTGGCAGAAAAAGCGCAGGTCAGGACGAAGCTCTGCCAACGTTGGAGCAGATTCGTAAACGCACAGTCACTCACTTCGGCTACAGCGTGCTCATTCTGGCTCGACGCGGCATGGCGGAACTTCCAGAGGAGTTAAGGGAGCTGACAGAACTGCAGAAGCTCAACTTGTCCCTCAATAACCTGAGGTCCATGCCGTCCTTTCTGGGTGTGCTGCAGAACCTGGTGGTGCTCAACCTCTGGGGGAACCAGCTGACCAGCTTGCCTCCCGAAATAGGGCAGCTCAGGAACTTGAAGGTGCTCTTTGCCTACCGTAATCAACTGGGTGAAGTTCCTGAAGAACTGGGCTGCTGTACCAAGCTGGAGGTGTTGAGTCTCGCCAGCAACCAGCTCACTGGACTCCCAGCATCTCTGTCAGCTCTTACTGGACTGAAGAAGCTCAACCTGAGCCACAATCACATCACTCACATCCCAGGATGTGTCTACACCATGAAGAGTCTTGTCTTTTTACACCTGGCCTGCAACAGACTCGAAAACATTGCAGATCAAATCCAGGCACTCGCTGACTTAAAAATCCTAATTGTTGAGGGCAACTGCATCCACTCGCTTCCCAAGATGCTTTGCTGTCTGACCAAACTGGAGCTCCTGAACGTGGACTTCAATGATATACAGAATGTACCTGCGGAGATGTACCAGCTGAGACGTCTGGAGAAGTTAGCCTGCCACCCGCTGGACAAAGGCCTCCACATCATGCACAACCCTCTGCTGAAGCCCATAAAAGACGTTCTGGATGGAGGTCTCCAAGCGCTCTATAACTATCTTAAGGCTACATGAAACACTACACCAGAGATCTCCAACAAGGTTCCTCAGAGTTGAGCTCCAGCCCTGAAGCATCTAATCAAGATCTTTAAGACTGACAGAAACATTCAGGTCGGTGTGTTGAAGCAGGTTGGAGCTAAACTCTGCAGGTCTGTGGACCTCTAAGAACATGGACTGGAGATCCCTGCTCCACAGTCTTGAGTAATCTTGCGGGATGTATGTCTAATGCTGAACTTTACGCAGGATTATCATAAAAAGAAAATCTGAATTATTTTATTTTGTCGCTAATTGCTATCAGAGTTCATGTGTGTGCAGAAACTGCTCTGCTGTGGTTTATTTGTTCCACATTATCTTGCTGATGGAATAGTTGAAGGGACATGCAGTTTTTAAATGTTAAAATAACTACAACTAAAGTGAATGTGGATATTATGGGCTGGTTGGGATGTTACACTTGTTAGGGAATCAACCGTTGAGTGGTTCACTTATAGTTAACTCTGCGCATTAAAGGTAAAGTATGCGATTTAGGAGATGCTAGCAGTAGCAAGCTAGCATAAAAAGTATAGATCCGCCCTCCCCTCAGAGCACTCCCAAAAGCCACGCCTCCTCCAACACATGAACCGAATGCAATGATTGGACGAACATTTTATGGTCCGGTATACATTTATACAAATATATCTAGACCACTTAGTTTAGGATATACTTTCAACCAGCATAACAAAAAACATTTTGTGGGAAAAATCACTTACCCTGGTTTTAACTGGGAAAATAAGAAACGTTTTAACACTGAATAAAATAAACACAGCACAAGTTTTAAGATTAAGTGCTTCGTTGTGAGAATCAAGTGCTAATGGAGACTTGTGTCTTCAGACGTCTTTAAACCAGACCCTCAAAACAAAGACAAGAAGTGCCTTCAAAGCAGAGAGTCAGACAGTGAATGTGTTGAGAGGGTCAGAGGTCACAGTAAGATCTCTGTCAAGCCGTGAAGGTCACGGAAATCAGCGCTGGTGTGTGCAGTATTAAGTTTTGAGGGTGTGCTCAAGGCCTACAGAAGCACACTCAACAGTGTGCACGCTCAGACTAAACAAGCACCAGAACTACTCTTTGTGTGAATCACCTCTGACACGCTGATCTTTGATTCTCATCTTGCTTCAAAAAGCCTTTGGACAAAAGATTTCGGCTTTAACCAAACACCTCACTGTAATCGCTGTACAAACACACCATTACAGAGAGAGAGAGAGAGAGAGAGAGGTCAGGCTTCAGTCTACTGGAGTTTCTGAACTCTCTATTGAATGCTGTCAGTTTGTTTTGCTAGAAATGGTCATGTTGCACTAGGAAAGCAATCGTTAAAAAACACATTTAAAGTTGTGCTGTTTTGGTCTTATGAGCAAATAGTTTTCACCACAAATACTGTAGCTGCTATAGTAACATACTGGTAAATTTGGTATTATTCAGCACTATTATCAAACATAAAGAAATAAAATAACAGACAAACGATGAAAGCTTTTAACCCCGTTTGAAGGGGAACTGATGTGGTCATTTATTTGTATAGGCTTTTATAATTAGACGTCTTAATTTTGTGTGTTTGAGTGGCTTCACTACTGTTTTATCTTCTCAGAAATGAAATAGCAGGAAATTGTTTTTAAATCAAATGAATCGTATGGCTTCGGATTGTCGATGACCGTGATTGTAGTTTTGATACTCTGTCGCCCCCTGTCGGTAGAGACGAGCAGTGCGTAATGTTTGAAATTGCCCTAGGGAAGATAAACGATTCTTCATGTATTTAATTTTTTAACAGTTTGCCTTGTGTTTTTTCTTAAAGTGATAAAATATGTCAGCTGGTTGTGTTTTATTATAATATCTCAAGAGAAACAGGGAATTAAACTCCTGCTGGGCAATATCACACTGTAAAAAATGGATTTTGTCCACCTGATGCAGCTGTTTGAATGACATATGGAGAAATGTCAATAACAATCTGTTTTAAAACACACACCAACTATGTTTATCCCAACAAAGATTTATGTTTTAATATTTGTAGCTCCCAGCATGCATTGCAACATGAATAAACTGTGTTACTATAGTGTTACTATGGTGTCACTGATAGCATTTTATTTATTTATGTTGTTGTTTTTCTTATACAGTCCGATGACTGTCACCAGTATTGAGGTTGTGTGTTGAGCTTTATGTGTTGAGGTTAATATTAGGTGTTGAGGTGGGATTGTTTTGCCTCAGTTGTAGTTTACTATAACTATAACTACAGCTTTACTATTACTATAGCTTTACTTCCTATCAGAGTAAATGTAAAAGAATCGAATGATGAGAAATGAATTAAATTGTGTTGCTGATTGTTTGTTAAATAACAAAACCTTCAGTTACCTTGACAACAGAACCTTCTGCATTTGATGAACGGTCAATTTCTAATTGACTAAACAAATAAATCATGCTGGAAAAAAGAGAGACAGACAGACAGGAAGACAGACAGACAGAGAGACTGACAGACAGACAGGTGATTTGTAAGGAAATGTGTGTGGTTTGTTGATGCTGAAGGTCACTGTTTTTATAAGCCTCTCATGATAAACAGTGACGGGGAATCTTGGTAACAATCATTTTTAAATCATCAGTGACTGTTTTCAGATGAGAGCTGATGTGATCGACTTTGATGGAACATTTATTTCCACACGTGATGAACTTTCCCTGATGTGACTGATTTGCCTTTCCAAAAATCATCCAGATGAAAAAGTTACGGGTATGAGCAGCGAAACCCAGCGCTGCAGACATAACATCATTAGCATCAGCTTCTAATGTTTGTTTATTTATTTATTTTATCTGTGGATCTGATTTAAGATATTAACATATCTCACCTCGACGTAAATCAAAACTTTGGGATGTGGTGATCAACAGCTCTCTGAAACACATGTAGCAGTAATTCATGAATTCACAGCCTGTAGGTATAAAAACAGTCAATCTAACCTCGTTCTGCTCTCAGTGAGTTTATTCATTTCATTAATCAAACTCTCGAGACCGAAAGTGTTCAGTGTTGCACAAACGTCAGCTCTCCACGCATTTCAGCGTTTGGATACAGAGACATCGTGTTTTAACGGCAAAAACAAGAATTAAACTTACTGATGAATCAACACAACGTTTTTGGCTGAATGGTTCCAGAAAACACCTTTAACGTCCATGCAACCTTTCTGTTTTACAAAAGGTTGTTTGTAATAAAAAGGTTCTTTAGGCTATAAAAAGATAAAAGGGAAAGAAATAGTTCTTTTAAGAACCTATGACTTAATGGTTCTTCAGGAACCATAAATGGTTCTTTGGCATCACTGTGAAGAACCTAAGAGCTTTCATTTTTAGTGTGATTCTTCTCTGCACCTTCCGTCAGTCTAGACAGACGTCCTATGGCAGAACCGCTCATGAATTCACCTCACGGCTGGCGTGCTCAAACCTGTCCCACGTCTCAGGGGAATTCAGGCACGATGGTGGGTTTCAAACACCTCCCAGACCCCACGTGTAAATAAAAGCTTCAAGCCTGGACACATTCTGCTGCAGAACACCACGTCGTCCTCTTATCGGGCCGACCCACTCAAGGTGAGCGGGACGTTAGCGGGAGTTATTGTCTTTGCCTGAAATGCATTACAGCGCGCATGGCTGCAGTCCATCAAACTGCTGCCACGGAAACAGAGATGCTGCAGCTGGTGCATTAATTAAACTTTCACTTATACGTTAGTTCACTACGTCTCTGTCTGACCATGTGAGGAACGCTGAATTGCGCCGGAGCACTGACACTTTTACAAACGAGTTTTGATTTCATGAGGACAGTGTTGAATGTGTTTGTGTGCAGCTGTAGATAGCAGTTACCTTGAGCTGGTCTATAACGGGCTGCTCTCTGTATCACTTCCCACTGAAAGCATGAAGTAAGGTTTTGGACTCATTCTGGACCTGTGCCTTACAGCGGTTTGTTTATGGGTTATTGCCACCAGAAGGGGCAGTTATCTGAGGGAACAAGATGCTCTTGGCTCGTTCCAATTTCATTTTCCTTTTCTTGTTCATCCTGGATGCTGATTAAACTACTTCGTCTTTGTCAGCCTCATTGTGGATTTTGGATGCAGTCGACCTTCTGGCTGTTGTTTCTCTCTGTGTTCCTCTGTGTTTGTTTCTGTGTTCTCTGTGCTGCTCTGTGTGATCTGCTCTCGTGTTGAACAGAAAGAAAACATTCCACAGGTGAAGAGAGGTGTCAACAAACCAGACACGACACAAAATTATGGAAACACTAAAGACTATCAAGTGAATCAAAATAGTAATTTTATTCCTATTTGTGTTTTTATTTAGTCATCGTGGGACATTTTCAGAAGCTCGTTCTTGTTCATTTATGTCACAGATATGATGCTAGTCACAGATAGGCAGTTATTTACTCACACTAGCATGTGCACTAGCATGTGGATGACTTCTGAGATAACACACATGAACTATTGGCACAATGGATGTGTGACGCTGTTTGACTCAACTGCACATTGTGCCCTCTAGTGGTGGACTGACGTTTTACGGGCGCTTGTAAAGGGCTTTTACCACATTGTTACTGTCACGTGTCTGTGTTTAACTGTACAGGATAATGATCAGAATTTAGCTTAAACTTGTTTATTTCTATGCCCCATTTGCCATGAATGACAATCAGAGGCCTCAAACAGTCAAAACATGAGCGACGTCATGATTTATAAAAACACACAGATTTGAGTTTCACCGCAATAATTCATTTAAATGAAAATAAAGTTAGAAAACCCATATGATCGTACAGAAACATTTGACAGAACTCTTAAGCAGGTTAAGGTTATTGTCATGCGTTCCAGAGCGTTTTAGATGAAAAGTGCCTCTTGAAAACCGCGGCCGTGAGCCAGTTCCTCTCCACGAGTGAATATATAACATGAGCGAGGCTTTACAAATGACAGACATTGATTTCCCATGAGCCTCTTCTCTGGTTGTCCTGTGTCCTTTTGATTGACATGACTGAAATCGATAAAATATCTCCTGCTGCAGATGTTTGAAAAGCTTCGAAGGACCAACGATGAAAGAAAACAAGAGATCCGGGCATTAACTGAATATCTGCGCAGTCGATCAAAGCAGATCTGTGAACTGGATTAAACCACCTTCAAATACACTGTATGTTTGCAAACTGTATTCAACAACAAAATCTATCGTTTTGAAAGGAAAACTGCTTGATGAATAACATAATACAGGTGATTATCAGAACGAATCAATGTCTCTCATTTCTCCATGCCATGTCAGGTTTGATGTGACCATTCCCTTCACAGATGAACACACAGATGGATGTTCTGATGTGCTCCACAGCCTTGAGCATCACCTCCCCATCAGGAGAAAGCAGCTTCCTTTTGTATTCCTTCTAATGTAAAATACAAATGTATTGAAATCAAAGACCCAGTTTAATATCAATAACAGCTGTCAAAACTGACTGTTTCTCACTCTACAGTTACATTCTGTCTTATTTGTCCTGCAGCTATCATGCCACTTTCAGTCAAAGGTTCTGAAAGAACCGTTTCTTTCTTACCTTTTATAAGTCTAAAGAACCTGTTTCCACAACAAGGAGCCTTTTGTGAAACAGAAAGGTTCTATGGGTGTTCATGTTTTTTACGGAACCTACAGCCAAAATGGTTCTTCTGAAGTACCTTTTCAAGGTGCAGTTGATATGGAACATGGGGACGTTCTATGTGTTTCCTGCTACATTAGCACCTCGGTCAGCTAATGAAACTCACAGGTGAGACTCACACTCTTGCTTTTAGATGTGTCTCTTAGAAGCTCAGCGCTGATGGCACAAACAGATGCGTTCTAACAGACCCAGGTTGAATTTCTGCCACAGTAACATCGCCCGGGTCCTGACATCAGAAATAAAGATGAAATTCAATTACTGTGGTGCATTCCACTCTGCCCGCATGTCAGCTTTAAATTTAATAACCTTGTTTTACCGAGACTTTTTCCAAATTGTGCTCAGAGACCCGTGCGCTGAAGTGCACACCGCTGATAGCTTTTCAGACCATATTTCTGTTCCCTGTTGGTTTGCTTCACCTCAAGGTCTTGGGCCTGAATATGTGAAACTGAAGCAGATGTTGGTTGGGTGCATTGCTCTAAAAGTGTGCGAAAGAAACTAGATGTTTACACGAGAATTCATTCTAACAGTGACAGAACGTTCCACTCGCTGCATGCAACTAAATATAGAGGCATTTATGTGTTTTTCCGGCGTTGTGAAGGAGCATCTGAGAATGAGGCTCTGACCACATCAGACTGCTGTACCCTCACGAGCAGCATTACACACACTTTTGTTGTGACGCTGTTTCACTGCAGCCATTCATTAGCACGGCTCACAGAGTAGTATTTAATGATTGTTTCTCAGTCGCTGGAGCTTGTTAACAATATTACACTCATGGGTTTTACACACCTGTACGTGTTTATGTGCCACTTTGGTTGAATGTAAAGATATGTACATGTAAATACATGTAGAGAGTCAAAACTCGTTTGACTTTCAAGTCAGCACAAAACTGTGTCTGTAACCCACTTCACTTTTAGATGATGACATTTCAGCATTAAACGGGATGTTAAAACTCATTTCATTAAAGTGGCTCTATATGAGAGCGTTGGAGGGGAGAGCAGGAGAAATATAAGGACTCCATTAAGCCTGTTTCAAATGAAAGAAATCTCAAAGTGAAGACCAGCGATGTGTGCGTGTGTGTGTGTGTGCGTGTGTAAATATAAAAATGCATGAAAACATTTGATATTTAATTTGTGATGCTCAATGGTTTGAAATTCAAAAGAATATTGCACAACAACTCAAATGTGAACAACACAACGGTCTGACAGTACGGTCTATCTATCAGACGGTACGGTGTATCAGACGGTACGGTGTATCAGACGGTACGGTGTATCAGATGGTACGGTGTATCAGATGGTACGCTTCACATGTAGCCATTAACAGACAGAGTGCATCACCTGCAGCTTAAGTCTCATATTTGAGACTTTATGGTCAACAAATGGTAAGAATGTAATTTAGCAACTCACACAAATACACTTAAATACCTCCTAACAAAACACACATTTTATGTTTGCAATAAAACTCTAAACAATCTAGATAAAGATACGTTGTAATAAATATACATAATGTAATAAATTATGTAATTACGTAATGTAATAAATATATATTTTCTGGAGTACAAAATGAGAACTAGCTCCAGTCTATTCAAAACTAACGTCATGTCAAAGATATACCTAAAATGTCAATAAATATTCCTACAATTAAACGAATCTATATTATAAAATAAATGTTTGCCACGTCACAGAATATTCCTATATTTCATGAAGAATCAAACTATTAAATTATTGCTCTGCAGGAAATAACTTACACTAAATTTAATACCGAACGTTTACCAACATTTCTATATCCACACACACACACACACACTCATTGTTTGCATGCTGATCTGGTGAGATTCATCGCTCACACCTGTTGCTGTTACTCAGCTGAAAGAAAATCATGATCTGAACTCTTTGTGATTATTTAACTCGTTATTTCACGACTACATCCGTGTGAACGGAACCTGTGCACGCGCTCTCTCTAGCCGTTATTTGGGCAGATCGCGAGTCATTATCGGTATCCGTTGCGCTCTGAGTTGGACTCTACATGGCAGCTCGTTATGTGTTGAGAGACCTCCTCCCGTGACTAAACGAACCAAACTTCAGTTCGGTTCCGTAATCGGTCCGATCCGCTCGCTCCTCCTCCGCGCAACTACAGCGCGACGGTTCTCCAGCAGCTTCCCAAAATCTGTCACGGGGCTTCGTCGTCTCTGACCGAAGCCCGTTCGAGCGTGTGCGTGTGCGCGGAGAATCGCGGGCTGAGGCGGGTCTCAAACTCCAGCGGAGACCGACGGTGTCAGACTGGAGTGAACGCGCTCCCGAAATTTGCAAGCCACCCCTCGAGCGCGGTGACGTCACGTCCTCTGGCGGCGCTCCTGAAGTCGGTAAAGACTGACGGACACGCAGTTAAACAAGTCCCGAGAGCGACGCGTTCAACGGCTCCGGCTCCGGTGCGTCAGCGCGCAAACGAACGGGAATACTTTGGCGTGGAGCGCGAGAGGAGCGCGGGGAGGCGTTCGCGAGACTCCCGCGATGGACCGGAGACTTTTCACGGCGCTTTTCTTCTGCGCGGTGACTTTCGTGAGCTCCGCCGCGGCGGTGCCAGAGTTTCAAGGTAAATGTGCCGCTTCTTCCGCGGAGGTTCTGACGGGGTTTGTGAAGTTCGTCCGTTTTCACGCGTCAGATTTTCTCGTACGCGAATGAATAAAGTTTGTAAAGTTACTTTAATGACGCGTCTCTGTCTGATGAAGAATGAACGTTTATTCTTCGGTGAAGACACGGCCCCAAACTTTTCCTCACCGCCGAGCTCCGTCTGAACGGATGAGAAGAACTGCTCGTCTGTTAAAATCTGTCGCTTTTATTGAGAAAATAAATCTGAAACGTAGACTATTATATTTCAGTTCGTGTTTATGTGTTAAAGGGTGTAATGTTAGTGCGCTTTGGTTTTCAGCCAGTTTTGTGTTTCATTATTTTCTCATTCCGCTGCTAAATTTCAAACGTCACTCCCACAGAAGCAGCATGAAAGCACTGGTTTGTTTTATGGGACGATGGTAATACAGTGTTTTGTACATGTAGGCTACTTTGTTAAACTATTGTACGTGAACACGGCAATTTTTCTATTTTTTGATCGACTGTAACACGGTGTTACCGTCACTGTAGCGGTATTTGAACAGTATTTTCTTATCGTGTCTGACCCGTTAGATTGTACGGGGTTCCGTCTGTCTAATGTCCGCTGTCAGTCATTGTGTGTATACATTAGATAACGGCCCCAAATGAAGATAGAGACTTGCTTTCTGAGCTAAATGTGTCTCCGTGCACTGTACGATCTTATTTTTATGTAAAACACAGACAAATGCGTCATGCAAAACAGTCACACAGCTAGATGTGAACTACACGTCTTTTCCAGCGAGAGCGGTTTTGTATTCCTCGTATCGACGCTTTTGTTCTCTATGAAGTTGTGTTGTTTCTGTGTGTTGTAGTTTAGGAGTTTAATTTGCTAAGTCTGTGGTAATCGTCAGGGTTCGCTGAGCTGAATCTGGATCTGGAGAACTTTTCTTCTGCGCTGGTGAGCACATCTCCAGTGATGTTTGGACGCACACACGCGTCACTTGCTTTAATTAAAACCGCGTATGACATCAAAGCGCTCGAGATGGGTTAACTAGTTGCAGCTGCTGTCTGCATTCGTTTCCATTTGTTTTTAATGAATGAGCGTATTGTGAAAATGTGTGTGGCTTTAAGATTTAGGATGGGGTTAAAGAGTCACTCCGTGTACTGTAGTAGATTCAGAAACGCTTTACGCGGCTCTGATTCAACTTCTTGATCTTATCGCTCTGTAAGCTGAAGCAGTTTTTGCAGATGTGACTGTAGTCACAGTCCCTGTTCTGTGTCCTGTAGGGGGCAGCAGTGTACACACATGAGCTCCTCATTCCCGCTATCACGGAACATTCAATATGTGTGAAACCTTGATGTTCTCGTGGTGTGTAATTAGCTTAGATACAAACCCAGGCACTGCTAATTCAGTGCCTGTCAATAGAAGGAAAACATGTGCTCGTATTTTTCTCCATAAGTTAGTTGAGGGAGTTCTATCCGATATCCCGGTTTACAGAGGCAGAAGACTAGTTAATGAGCAGCTATTAAAGAAGGGCTAAAGAGAGGGAAGGAGGAGCAGAATGATTGGGGCAGTATTCTGTTCAGATCTGTTGACTGGTTACGGGCATTATGGAGTTTATTGTGACTGGTGATGTGAAGGAAATCCTGAGCTGCACAACCTTTAACCGCCTCTTCCGTGGATTCAATGTAGTGTTTGTTATTCCAGCCGCAGACGTGCAGCACATTGTGTTTGACGCGCATTGTTCTTCTCGAGGTTGACATGCATTTCTGGCGGTGAGCTTCACCTGCGTCTTGCTCTTCGCTGTTTTTTCTGTTCTGAGCACCGCTGGGCACGGCGTTGTTTCGTTCCTTTAATTAGTCCAACTCGTATTCGTCCAGGACTCGTGGGAATTTTGAAACTAGATCTCCATTTTAAATGAAGGCAGCCCGTTATGAAACTACAGGAGCAGCCGTGTTTGCTTTCTGATTGCTATTGTGTCATTTATTTTTCTTTCAGAGTTGGTTCGCTGCACTCACAGTTGTCAACCCTTGCATAAGCCACACAATCACCTTTCAGAGGTCCTGACGGTTTACCGATGTCTGCCAAAAGCATTTTCTGTGCCCTTGTGCAGAATTCCAGTCGAGTCTCTTAGTATTTGTACTGGCTGACCTGTGCAAACAGATGTGTTGAAATGTGGGACTTCCAGTAGTCAACACACAAACACTAATTAGGGTTCCACACTAAACGCTAAAACACGGAAGGGCTAAAATTGTTTGTGTGTTGGACATCATGGAGTTTGTTCTGTGACTGTGTAATGAGAAAGACACTAAATAGTGGTGCTAACTCTCCCACCAGATAAAATCTGATGAAACTGCACAGAGAAGCAGAAAGAGCTCTTGTTTTTCAACACTGCCTTTTTTTAAATGGAAATGAATTTTGTGATTGTCACATTTGTGATCATTTTAATAGCACTCTAGAGTGCTGCACATGCACACAAATACATACCCAGTTAACAGAGACCTGAATGTTGTTGAAGTAGAACGTTATGAAGGTTCCAAAATACGTTCTCGAAGAATCATTAGTGGAACATATGTCATAGATATCAAAAAAGTTATTCTTAAGTTTTTAGTGGATCGTTTTAAAAAGTTACAGAATTATTTAAAGTTTGAATTAATTAAATTACTGAAATTTAAATAATGTTCTTTTAACCAAGCAATAGTGTTAATACAATGTCTAAAAATACTGGATGTTATGAACATTCCTAGAACATTTAAAATAATGTTTTTAAAGGTTTTGTTACTTATGGAAATATTAGGGAAACGTTCTAAAATGTTCTAACGACGTAAAACGGTTAGCTGGGTACTGGGAGACATGCACACATGCTCCGTCCATCTCTGTGCTGGTGTAGCATGTTCACCTGCAGCTGTTGCAGGTCTGGGCTAGCGGTTTGTGCCGGATTCTTGCTGAGTAAACATTGCTGCTGTAATGAAAGCTGCCTCGTCCTCCGTGGGCTACAAACAAGCATAAAAGCTAATGAATCAGACGCTTCCCCAGCAAAGGCCTGCTGGGCAGCGCGCGGTGGACAGGTGGTCTGCCGGCCGATCGCACCGCACCATCATTCTTCATAAACGGCCATAAACAAATGAACGCTAGGTGATTAAACTCTAATTATGTGATGGCCGCTGTTTAGCTAAGTTAAGCGCTTTTGTAGGTGACTGTGTCAGCCCAGGCGAGCTGGAAACCGAGCTAATTAATCCACAACGGGCCAGCGCCGTCCCAATTTCAAAGGCTTTTTTTGGTATGGAGGCTTTTTCAGTTGACGACGTGAGACTGCTGTTGTTATCGTGAGCTGCTCTGAGCTGGCGAATGTTTCCACTGTCCTCCAGCTGCATGTGTGTGTCCACAGGCAAATATCTCCATAACTGTCAACCTGCGTCTGCAGAGCTTTAATGGCCCTCTTTTGACTCATTAACGAATTTGCTGGGCCTAGTTTAACTTCACCGCAGCACTTTTCAATGTTGTCTTGACCTAATTGCGATCAAGGCCGTTGTTTCTTGAAGGGTAGAAGCAGCAGTCACAGATATTTCCAGGTTTTTTTGACAGGAAATTGGCCCGTTTCAGCACTTCAGCACTTCAGCACTGTATGGCTGCTGAAGGCACACGTGAAGCCTCACGGGGCGACAGCAGTTTTGTTCATGGAGGATTTCTGCCGATTGCAGCTGCCGCGTGTTCATCTCTCACATTTGATGACATCTTTAATAGTTGCCAAGCATCAACACTGCGTTAATCCGACGCATTTATTTATGTCTGCGCTAAATAGAGGAGGCGTAAATATTTGATCTGTACGCAAGGACCGTGTCGTGCCAAATAGTTTTTTTAATGACGCTGTAATTATTTTTTGCCCATTTTTTCTGGCTGGTTTTCGTTGTGAAGCAACAAACAGGAGGCTGTGAATAGCTTCTCGTTAAATAAAGACGGTTTATATTTACTCAATGCTTCGATTCTTCTAGTTCAACAGTTTGTTTTTTTAATCCCTTGATCAACATGAAACCATTAAAACCAGTAAAAGATTATTTTTGATGTCCTACTTTCCTGTCAAACTCTGTATGCATTCATGTGTTGGAGGAGGTGTGGCTTTGGAGGGAGGGCGGGATCTTATTCTTTCAAAGCTTTTTGCTATTGCTAGCCTCTCAGAAATTGCCTAGCCTACCATTAAAACAATAACCGAATTGTTATTTGTTTAATGTCATAAAATATGGCTACATGTAGCTTAGATGATGTCAGCTGGAATTTGTTATTACACTGACAGGCTTTTTTAGAATGTGTAAAATTTCTGAATAAAAGTACGAAGGGTTCATTTTGTTTTCAGGTTGACATGAAAGAAAAATATGTTTTTGTCATAACCACTAATCCAAGTTAAGCTAAAATAAGTTGGCTGTATTTTTGTATTCGTCTCTCTGTTTATATTACTGAGGCGCGCACAACGCAGTAATTTTACCCTCTAAATAGCAGCCGCTCTTGAGTCCAGGGTACGAGTGCAGCTTTAATTGCGTTAATAATCCAATCATTGCGCGCTGACATTGAACCTGTCCTTTCAGAGCAGCGGCCTGCCGCTCCGTTGTGAGAACACAGGAAATGCCAGAGCCGAGAAAACGGTCGGATAAAAAATGGAGGCCCTTTCCGTTGTTATAATGGCGCATGTTGTTTCGACTCGCGCGCTGCGGCATGAATAAGATGTCAGTGAAGCTCTGGGCCACAGCACACGAGGACAGACAGTCTGGAGACTGTACACGCTCCCTGTTTTCTGTCTCTCCATAACCACTCGAGATGAATGCATGAATCACACAGATGTAGATGTACGTAGACTGTAAATGCTGGTATTTAGTTATGGTGGAGTGTCTTAAACTGACCGTGATAGTTTTAGTGATTTAGTTTTGTATGTATGCTCGTGTACTGCTCAACAGAAATGTTCATGATCTAGTTTGCACGGGTGTCTACAATTTCTAACAGTGATATTCTTTTGATTGTGAACAGCATTGTCATCTTCCTGTATTATGAACACCACAACGTCTCTGTCTGTCAAATCATTTTGCGATGGCTAGCAGGCTGTTGAAAAAAATGCATTAAAGATGCCACCAGTATTTTGATTAATGTGATTAATCTTGATGAATGTGACGGAATCTGATGTCCTTTAGCTTTCTAGTGTATAAATACATGATCTGTAATATATAATAAATACATCCGGCCTGTGGAACAGAAGCTCACAGACAGCTATACAGAGTTCAGATTTACTGATTATACTGCTCAAAACATTTACTCAGTCACCCCCAGGGCTCATCAGCTCTCCATATTAAATATTAGTCAGTCTCCAGAGCTGAGTGTAGTTCTGTGTTATTGTAAGTGGCTTGTTAGAGCTGCAGACGGTTCTTTGCCTCTCAGAGCTTTGAAAGCAGCACAGATTACAGAGCAGATCAGCCGGTGGCCGGCGGCTAGAAGCTCATAGAGTCTTGGGGGCTGTTTGACCAGAACATTTTGCCATTCCATTGCACAAATGTTTCATTGCTTTTCTATGTAAACGCAGTAGATGGACGTGTTTGACTGTTGTGCTTGTGTTTTTCGTATTGTGCAGTTTTTTTAAGAGCTGTGATTTTAGGATGCCTCGTCACATCAATGTGAGTTACAGAAAAGTAGACCAATCAGAGGAACGCGGAGGCAGGGCAAGCCTTGCAATCTTTCATTTTTGGTAGCGAGTTGGCATGGAAACTATTTTATTTGATAGTTTTATCAAGGTGAAATGCCATAGCCAGTGCGATTATTTTTATCCATGTCAAAACCAGCGGCTATCTATTCTGCTGTTTTCCTCTTTCTGTTATTGCATCTCAAAAGTGCATCTCGAGACCCTTGTGTTTTGCGCTTCGCTTTATTAAACCATTCCAGAGTGCTACGTCTCGCATTTTAAAATGCAATGATGCGTCCTGTGTGAACAGCCCCTTATGCAGCTCGATTACTTCTCAGTAACATCCGCAGAACGGAAGCATGCGCGCTGCTGATGCAGGCATTCACTCGCTGCATTCACTCGCTGCTCACCGAAGAAAGCAGCGTCATTAATAAACATTATGCAAAGTTTGTAATTTGTAAAATTAATATTGAACTGATATAAAACTGCAGCATTGGAGTTTCTTTTAGAGTAACGCTGTGAGCGTCGCTTTAACCTTGAATAGAGGGTGAAATAGTTGCTTCGCTTCTGGCGGCTCGAGGGGTTTTGGAAGAAAATTCTGTATTAAAAAGACGGTTAAACAGCCAATAACAGCTCACAGGCAAATGAGTGTAAATATTTCATTGGCCCTTTTACAGTCCCTCAAGTTTAGGAGGAAGAATCAGACTGGAGATAAAAAGGTTTCTGATGTACACTCTGATGTTCTTCTCAGCAATGACATAGAAGAACCATTTTTGGTTTCCCAAAGAACTATTCAGTCAATTCTAAGTCTGAAAAAACATTTCCACTACAAGGAACCCTTTGTGATACAGAAAGGTTCTACGGATGTTTAGGGTTCTCATACAGCCAAAAATGGTTCTTCTGTGGCATCATAAAAACACTTTTTTTAAGAGTGTAGAGAAATGTTTTGGAAACGGCAGGTTGACAGATTCAGAAATTAACTGATTAACTGAGTTAAATGTTCAACCAGATCTATACACTATATAAATATATAAGGTTATCTATATAAGGTTAAAGCTGTTGGTCTCAGCAGAACAACAGCTGAATGGCCCCACACGTTTCAGTTTGTACAGTTCCTCAGTTTTGTTGGCAGATTCAGTTCTCCAGCATGTTCTTCATGTGGCACTTGTTCCATTCTCCTGTTTTTGGGTCAGTGTCGCTGTTCTCCGAGCAGGAAGGATATATGGATTTATGAAGCGCCTCAGGACGTGGTCTGCTCCTTAACACCTCATATTTCATCTGCTCTTGATGGATGAAACCCTGTATGTGTGTCATCCATTTATACGAGAGCAGACGAGGAGGGACGTTTTCAGAGATGTGGAGTGGAGGTCTCCTGTGACTGGCTGAAGTTAAGTGAGGTTAAGAACACTCTTCAGAATTAGAGCACCTGAGCTTTTCAGAGCCTAAACTTGTTTCCAGAGCAGCTGTTTTAAGATGAGATCTGTGCAGAACTGCTTTCAGAGAAAGTGGCTGATGAACCTGCACTGGTCTGTTCATATCAGCCGAGACTGAGACCTCCCGTTCTTCTGTGATTCCTCCACAGAGGGGAAACATCAGACGCGGCCTCCAAAATCCACATCAGATAGCTCAGCCCATTTTATTTCTGTTGCATGATGTATATCTGCACGATGTGTGACGCATCATGTTGAGGGAGAAAAAATATTCTGATGTGTAAATTTAAAGGCAGGGCCAGTGATTTGTTCCAGAAACGTAGTGTGTTGAAAGTCTCTTCACATCCTGATAACAATCATTAACTAAAGGGCTGAAGAATGTAAATAAACCACTAGTAATATTTATTAAGTAAATAAAAGCTAAAATAAAGTGTGCAGCAACATCTACCTGCAGTTGTGTGATCAGAGCATGTTGCTCACGTGTTGCCGTGCTGTGTGCTGTCACCTGTGAGAAATCATTCAGAGGAGTGACAAACGCGCCCGTGTTGCTGTTATTTTGCACTAAACACGGGGTTTCCTTGGATTTGAACAGAACGGACACAAGAAGTTTTGGTCTTCCCATTAGACTGAAGAATTAGTTTTGGTGATTTTCCCAAAAGAGTCGGGGTTAGTCGAACAGATCCTTTCAGCTGACGACCACTGCCTCTGTGACGGCGCCAGCAGAACCCGAACGCTTCAAAAAGCCTCGCAGAGACCCGACGGCATGAAATAAGCCCCTCCACCATGATAAAGCAGACAAATCTCCACTGGAGAAATCCGATAGATGCCAAATTAAGCAAATCCCTGTTTAGATCATTGAAGAAAAGAAAAATCATTCTGTGTGGCGCTTCTTGGCTGATCTAGAGAGCCGTGCTTCCAACTTCTTACCCGAAACTTCTCCCGCTAATACCCCACGTCCCAGAGCTGAGACAAAACGGAAGCGTATCTCACAAAAGCCAGACAACTGAAGCACGTTTGTTTGTTCATCTGCTCGGCACAAGCAGACGTGAGACAGAACTGGCACTGTTACAGCCAGAAGCTGACTGTGGCCCTTTAGGACCTCAGAACTGTGTTTTATTTTTTGTGAGTTGTGGTTGAATCGCTGTCAGGTGAAAACTCTTTCTAGCTCCGTGACAACACACAGACAGCAGACAAGATGGTGGAGGAGCATGGGGAAGATAAAGCTGACAGACTGAAGCAGTGCAGGGGTGGTGAAGAGTCATGTGGACAGGCAGGCAGATAAGATGGGGAAGGTGGCGACCCGCAGGGCTGTCCAGAGGCACTGCATTAACAGGGACAGACCCAATGGCTTCCTCAGAGCGCCACACTAGCACCACTGCTCTCTCTCTCTTTCTGTCTCTCTCTTTTTCTCTGTCTGTATGCCTTCCAGTCGTGCCAGAATGATTATATTTATGAGCTGAGCGCATGCGAACGCTGCCACAATCTCACAATCAGCAGTGGGACCTTTCTGAGTTAAAAAAGCATGTAAATGCAGGAATTATTGCGAATACTAATTGATACACAGATCATAAGTGATTGTGAATATTTAGTTTGTATACAGTTTGTGTTCTGTGGATGAAGAATGAAGTTTGTGTTTTGATTTCATCAGTTCATGAGCTGATTAAACTTCATTTCCCCTCATTCTCTGAGGTGGTTATACAGACCCATTTTGCTCTTCGTTATGTTGCAGTAGCAAGTATGAAATGTTAAATCGTCAAATGTAATTTTTTTCTGACTAAAATCACGCAGCATATTTACAACATCTGAACCTGCAAAGAACTTCTCAGCAGGACTTTCGAGGTCAGACCTTCTCTCTCGCCCTTCAGTTGCTTTTTTACTGTTGCGTGAGCTGAACTTGAGCTCAGTGCATTTACGACCGTTCTCGACCCGAAATTCTCAGCTTGGTCCGCCAGCCGTGCTGGTATAATGCGTGTGGTGACGTTGCCACTCATGAGTGGTCACTTGTATGTTGCCTGGCTACCAATTCCTCTCGTAACTGGCAAAGCGCACTGTTTGAGTGAAGCAAACAGAAGTTGTGTCCTGTTATTTATGAAATGGAATGGTTAGACAAAGAGAATGGTTTTGCCCGACAGTGGAAAAGTGACTGACGCTGGCTGCATTTTGTCATAAATAGATTCGCAGTGAAGCAGGGCTCTTGGGTTTCTCCATTGTGTTGTTCCTCTTGATGCAACAGTACAGAGTGTTGTGTTCTGCGACTTTTGTCCCACCATGGCTAATTTGTTTCCATCTCTGGAGAGGACGGGTATTTTGTAAGACTAGCTTTAAAAAAATAAGTAAACTAGGTCATTGGCTTTTGCTCAAGAATTACAGTCTCATACAAATATTCCAAACACTTTAACTCCCATTTAGTGCTTAGAAAATGTCAAGATCCAGTCAAAGTAAACGTGAAACAGCATTCCCAACCTGCTTTACTCTCGTAATGTGAAATACTGCCAAATGAAACAGGATATTTATATAACTGTTGATTAACATTATCCAACAGTCCTAAGAGACGTGCTCTTAAAAGGCAAGTCGAGTCAGACTTGATTACAGGTTCAGACGTTAAGAATGTGTGTTATGTAAATAGGTCTCGTGTTGACTTGAAGGACAGTTTAAACAAAGATTATAGAATTAATAATATTCACTTCTGTTACTATGAAAAGGGTAAAATTCAACGCTCAATATGGCCGCCCATCGAATGAAGTCCCGCCTACTAGTAGAAAGAGCCAATCATCAGTCGCTAAACAGTACGTTCTCTGGGGTAGGGGCTCTGTGCAGCACTGTGAGGAACTTGACAGTTTTTGTGCATGCAAAAAAAGTACCTCAAGGGATCTGAGTTTGAGCTTAAAAAACTGAATTTGTGGTACAGTTGATGTCGGGTTTAATAGTTGGCCAGAAATATATTGTTTGATTATCAATCAGTGATTTTAGAGTCTGTCTTCCTACATTCAAGTAGATAAAATTTGGTCTTGTATGACTGAAATATGCAGAGACTTCCTTGATTTAAATGTTTTTGTTTGTAGTGCAGCTAAATGTGAAGAGTTTTTCAGAGAGTTTAGAGATGGCAGTTCTGTGGCCTGCACATATCCACAGCCAGACTCCAATCTGACGATGCAACCGTGCAAATAATGAGGGCATATGTTTACCTCTAACTCTTCTCACCCGGGGAGATGGATTAAATTGAAGCAGTTTGGTTTGTCGTCAGATTCTTAAGTGTTGCTTTGAGGCGTGAAGTGTCCCCGGGCCCCTGCGGTGGAAGTGAATGGGGAGTTCTCCGGCAGCTAATCGAGTCCAGCCATGGGCCGTTCACAGCCTCTGTTAGTCACTGGAGGGGCAGAGATGGCAAACAGCGGGTAGTGACATCGGCGTCTGCGAGAACGGGAACAGAGCTGCGTGCATACAAACAAACAAACTCACACACAGACAATGAACACGTCCTGACCCCAAACTGCCCTGAGAATGTGAGATCTGCCCCCGCAGGCAGGATCTGCCCCTGCAGGCAGGATGTGCCCTGTGAGGTTTCCCAGTGTAGGTGTGATGAGTTGAAACTCATTTTGGATTTAAATGTTGCTGCTGCTGTTCTGATTCAGTCAATGAATTTGTGGAATCAGTTTTTGCCTGTTTGTACTGATTTAAGTTTATGTGAACGGGAGAAAAATCTGTTTGTTCTCACACTTTAGTGTAATGACGTAATTAGTCTGTCCTCACTAAAAGTGAAACGTCATTCAGAATGAAGTAAAGCCAATCGGAACAATCCACTGTGTAAGTCACAGCCAATCAGAACAATCCACTGTGTAAGTCACAGCCAATCAGAACA
>JAZGTI010003987.1:0-29496 GCA_036877585.1 Botia kubotai
AACCACGCATACGCATTTTTAGGCATTAAATAAATTATATTTAATATTTAATCCTTGTCTCCTATATAAGTGCATTGTTTTTTATGACGGTATAATGGTATTGAAACTGATACCGTTGCTATTTTTAGATCCCGCGGTATACCGTATTACCGTATTACCGCCCAAGCCTAGATAGGTCTAAGAATTCAAGTTTCCCTGAATAATATGGAGTCGCCTTAGCCCGGAGGCAGAAAAGCAGCCCCAGACCTACACATGGAAGGAATTCAGTGGAATTCCTGGAATTCAGTGTTGGCTTTTCTCCAAAAATGGCAGCTCTGATTATGACCAAATAAATCACTTTTGGACTATCTGTCCAAAGAATGGACTTCCAAAAGGCCTCTGGTTTGTCCAAATGCTCTCTGGCAAAAAACAAGCAGATTTGTTATTTTTTGAGAGCAGAGGCTTCTTTCTAGCAACCCTCCCATAAATGTCATGTCTGTTAAATTTTCTTTAACATGTCTGTTAAAGATTGTAGACGCATGTACATTTACCCCAGATGCTGCCAGAGAGGTCTGCAACTCTCTAGAGGTGATGTGGGTTGACCTTTACTTCGTTTATAATTTTTCTGGTGCTTCTTGATGATAGTTTTGATGGGCGTCCACTTCTAGGCAGAGTTGTGGTCATGTTGAATGCCCTCCATTTGTAGATGATTTGTCTTACAGTGGATGGATGAAGTTGGAATCTCATGGAGATGGTCTTATAGACATTCCCAGACTGATGGGCTGTCACCACCTTCTTTCTAATGTCGTCACATATCTCCTTTCCTCTTGGCATTGTTTGACTCCTTGGTACTACAGTTTTAATCAGTGTTGCCAAACCACTTTCATAAGTATGTCTAATTGCAGCTGGGGCTTCACTTAATTTTGCACATACAATAATTCAATCTTTCATGTAGTTTTTTGGCTGCAGAGAAAAATTCTCTGCAAACAAACATATGCAATTGATCAACATACATCTGACATTTAATTTATAAAAAGCAGGTAAAACAACAGAAATCTCTGAACAACTCAAGGGTTCACAAATTTTCAAGCAGCACTGTATGTTTTCTGATACAATCACTTGTGAACAGTTTAAAATTTTCAGGTCATTATTCACTCTCATTCAACATATTTGGTTTCACTCTGGATCATACCACCTTAGTGGAAACAATATGTAAAAACAGCATGCGAATGCTTTATCATGTCCTTGTTTATGCCATTTCTGCAGCAAGCAGCACCACCAAGTGGTTATACAGGCCCATCATCCTCTGGCATACTTGAAATAAATTAGATTACACTTTAATTGAATAAGACACTTTAAATGGCCAGCATGTTTTATGATTCACTAAGTTGTGCCAAAACATTTTTACAGATTCACTGAATAAGCAAAACTGAATGTTCATAAAAAGTGTGAGCTCTAAACTCATTTATAATGATTACAAAAACCACTGGTTAAAAAATCAATGCTCAGCTATAAATTTCAAGGTTATGCTCTCCATGGATGATATCAGCCAAACTTTTAACTGCACTCTCTATTCTAACTAAGCCAACATTTTTGGCAGTGCTTTATTTGCAGTATAACAGATTTGAACGGTTTGTGTATGTGTAGATACATGTCTATACTTTGAGGTGAGCTCTCTTAATATTATACCTTATGACAGTATGTCTGTCAGATCTTAAATGGTCTGACAGAAGGAAAAAAGGACTATCAATTTTTTTTTGTTCTTGTTTGTGCTTTTTATTATATGGTTGACCAACTTTGGTGTGAAATTTTAATTGTTTTTCTAGGTGTCAGAGTCATCATCTACTTCAGACAAGTCTGATGGAACCTCATCAGGTAAATGAAATGTGCAGTTCCCAAAATTTAAGTAATAAAGTGGTCAAATCCTCACAGTGGTAGGTAAGATACATGTCTATATAGTTGGGCCGTTTGTCAGTCCTATATATATATATATATATATATAAATATATATGTAGGGTTTCTATAAAGGAGTTGTACATATTACATACTGCAGTATGTATTGTGTAGAGACCTTGTTTTTAACAAGAAACTGTAGTTGTATGAACTCTAAAATAATGATTTTCATTATTCTTAGCAATTTATTAAAGAGTCCAAACTTTTTAAGATCAGTTTTGGATCAAAAGATTAGTTGTAAATATATTTTGCAATTTCATACTTTAAGGTTGCTGACTTACCTGAAACCTGGAAAGTTACTGTAGGTTATTAGTGTTATACATAGCTGCAAGGTTATAGTTAATTATGTGGGGGTTGATTGTGTTGGCTGCTGTCTTATTTTAATTGTAGTGAGGTACTGTATACAACTAGACCTTTTCTGTTGCAGTGCATGCTGACACTTTCTCACTTTCTTTCTTCCTCTTTTCACATGGTTGTATCAGGAAAGGGCCAGTCACCTGAGAGTCGATCTTCAGGAATAACAAAGGCTGAAGGGAGTGTCAGCTCTCCCGAAAAAGTCTCTCGTGGTGCTGGGGAAGGCAAGCCTGAGACCACACCAAGACCCAGGACCTCAACATCCACATTATCCCCAACCCCCACAAGTCCCAAACCCCCACCCCAAGGTACCAAACCAGCTCTGGCTGCACGACCTGTTATTCCACAGAAACCACGAACCGGCAGTGTCAGAAGCATAGGTAAGAACCCTCATTAAAGTGTATTGTATAAATGTAACTGCTTTGTTAGTATTTTAATAAAGCCTTTTAGAACTAAATATAATTCTGCACAACATTTAAGGAGATTTAGAATTAAAACATAATTGGCTACATACACAAGATATATTCTGTACTGCTGTTTTCATGTTTTCTGTTTGTTTCTCAGATGAGAGTTCTGATTCTCCTACTGGAGTACCTAAGGGCTCAGGACCAGTCCCAGCACTGAGAAAGGGGCCCTCAGGGAAAGAAGGACCCAGCAGTCCTTCACAGACCAGCAAAAACTCTGCTCAGGAAGGTACAGATTTCATACTACGCTATGCAAATAATGTTTTTATTCTTTTATTATATTCACGTATGCCAAACTTACACAAAAGTAAATTTAACCACAGTTGTTTTTAGCTGAAAAAGATACAGTAAGTCAGTTTGTACAGCTTGTAGTTTGTACACTTACTATTACAATTCACTGTTGATATGTTTATGGGCATATTTGTCATATTTATTTTTTCTATCATAGTTTTGGCATCCTTGTGATATAATATGAGATGCCTGTTTATTAAATTCCTAATTAGTAATATTTATGAAATATTTAGTAATAATGTAATACTCAACGAGTGCATTAAACCAGATCAAAATACATTACTTGTAGTGAGCTGTTTGCATTACTAAATGTAATAACTGTCATAACTGTCCATTGTCTTTCTCATTATATGATTTACCATTTACCATGATATACCATTATCATTATTTCCTGTCCACCAGTCATCTTTGTCCTGCAAGTACTGCTAATATAATTTTATTTGCACATTTCGGCCTGACTGGGAGAATTGCCCACATTCACAACATACATAGTCTACAAAACTTATTAAATAACATTTAAGCTTGTGTCAAAAGATCAAATTAAACAAATTCAGTCAACCGTATCCAGACTTTGACTGGTAGTGCTGTTCTAATGTAGTACTGCTATTCTACAGTAATGTAGTAAAAAAAACTACTAAATAAAATGCTAATACAAAATTAAAGATAACATTAAAGCACACGAGTCTTTACTGGCAGTCCTGAGAGTACTAGTGTCCCATACCTGTAATGTTTGTGTGCTCACATTCATTGCTAAAGATGGCCCCGCCCCTTTCTGGTCCCTTACAGACATTAGCGTGTTTGAAACAGATTCTGAGCTGGATAAAAGCATGTCAGCCTCACAAGCTGGAACATCACAGCAGCATTCAGAAGATGAGAGTCATGAGGAGCACAGCATGCCTCCCTCCAGGCCTGGTCAGATCTCATCACATTTCTGCCATCTTTATTTCTGTGCATGTTAGATTATGCAGTAGTCATAAACTTAGCTTTGGGGTAATAGTACTTCCCCCAAAATTAATCTGTTTCATTTCTCTTTCTTTCCAAATGACACCTAAATGACGTTTGTAATAGTTTGTTTTCCTTCCCAAAAATCTGCACTAACGTAACAACGGTAGCAGATATATTTGAAAATAAGCTCTATTAAATCAGAAATCTTAGTGTCATTTAGAAAAAAAAGTCTGCTTTATTTCAATGTCTCATTTTTTTAAGGAATAGTTCATCCAAACATGATAATACAGAATGAAACAGCAACCTACAGTAGTGATTAACCGCTTATAAAATTTAATTTAGGTTTGTATTTTCTGGGTTTATTTCTGGGTGAACTATCCTTTTAAGTGTGTTGTGCACTGTTTGCTTGCCCACGTGTCTTTTAGAGGTTCCCAGCAGTTTGCTAATTGTGATAATAAACACTCAGATCAGACTAATGACCCCTACAGCTAGTATGCAGCCCAGAAAGCAATCAAATCACTTCTGCCCAGCTGAATTGATCTGAAAAAAGCTTTTACTTATTATGTGTAAATATGTTTATTGCTTTAATCAATTCTCTGGCAATTTCTTTGTTTTTAAAGGTTTTTATAAGAAGGAATTGATTTAAAAAATAGGTTTTAGCTTTACAATTCATTCTTTTCTGTTTATTCATTATTACTCATTATTGTTCTACATTTCTCCACTCCTCAGTGAGGATGTCCACAGCATCTAACCCCTCCCAGAAATCTAATCGCCTGAACTCTGAAGAGACCGGCTGTAAGAGCAAAGACACACCCATCAACAGCGGCAAGGACTCAGGGCAGGGCAGCAAATCTGCTGAGTCTGGGGAAGAGGTCGATAAAGACTTTATTTTTATATGAGCGAGAACGATTCACCATGCATTCATTCCATCCTGCAAACACAAACCTCACAAAATGCTGTCATATTTTCTAACTGTAGCATCTGTAAACCGGGTAACTGGAAATTTAGCACTAAGTACCTGTCTGCATGCTTGCATGCCTATTTCTGTCTCCCTTTAAAACAAAGATGAAAGTGCCGTGTGACGTGTCTTGCTTTCGGAAGAGACTTTGTTGCATTTATTGAGTAATAAGTTCGCACCAGGGCTTAAGCACTGTTAGACCAAGCGTGCGTGTGTGCGTGCATTCTCACTGTGTTAAAATAACCTTTACTCTCTTACAGCGGCAGAGCAGTTTTATTGATTCTGCTCTGACCATTTAACCCTTAATGCCTTAGTCACACTGTACTGTAACAAGTTAAAGCAGGATACTGAGCGCATTTCATTTTTTAGTGTTTAAAAATAAAACTGTGGAGACACTATGATTATTATGTGTTTAAGAGTGTCAGGTTATATTGGCTTCAGGTTTAGTCAACATTCCCAGATTTGTCCATGCAATGGTCTTCTGCTGGTTAATTTTCTGTAATTGTAAAGAAAGAACAACATCGGTCTTATTTATCAGTTAGTTCCGGTTAGCAGTAATTTAAGTGCTTTTTGGCATCTGTCTCATATTTCTTTGACTGGTCTGTCAAATTACACTGGCGTGAGTTCCTTCTTTTTTATTTCATAACAAATCATATTTAATTAATTGTGCAAAAAATAATATTCACTTTTTGTCATGTTTGATATGCATGTTGAGAAGCCTGGTTTGTGTGTTTTTGCGCGCGCGTGTGTGTATATATATACATTATACTCAATATGTTGGTTTCAAGGACAGAGAAAGCCTTGACTAAACTAAACTAAACTAAACTGCACTGTTAATAATGATTTTTGAAATGTTTAGTCCAGGACTAAACCTAGTCTGTGTCCCACAAAAGCAGATTACATAGAAAGTGTTTGATCTTGAAAGGTTAACATTTAATATATATTTATGTGTGTGTACATGATGTACGTGTACTCAGACTACACATCTATACGGTACTAATCACACTGCTGAAAAAAGTGGTAGTTGTAATTTTAATATTATAATAACTGATGATTGGTGCCGCTTTTTTCACCTCCTAAATTGGAATGTAAATTTTGTTGATATGGCCATTTTTAATCATTTTGTTAATGCACACTGCTGGGCTCTATAAATTAGTATTTTCTTTATGGGAAAGGGCAACTGTGATCAGAAGATAAATGTAAGTAATCAGTGTTGCTATAATTAAATCTTGTATTTCTTTAATAATGTGTCTTCGTAGGCAGCAGTCTCTGACTCTTTGTTCGTCATGCAGTATTTTGATTAGCTGGTTTTGGGGGTTAACGTGAGGTTAACTCTTTAATGTTTTCCATTTACATGTTTTTTTGGGTTGTGGACATTTTATTATTTTCTATTTATGTCAGTTCAATTAAAACTGATTTTACAAATTTGCCATGTCTCTATGGATGTATTTTGCATACTCTTGTCAATTTCTTTTAACCAGATCAAATTGTGTCATTTTCTGAGTTTCCTGATTTTAACTGGTCTGTTTTTAACCTGATTGAGACTTGCTACTGTTATAAGCAACCTAGTGTAACAGTTTTTTTTTTTTTACTATTATTATTCCTGTTGTTATTATGTGAACAGTGTCTCAAAAAGTCACTCAACAGAACATCTCAACAGAGAGGTAAATGTAATTCAAATAATGCTGTTTTATGCTTATTTTGTTTGAGGTTCTATTGACAAGCTTAAAATACGTTACACATACACCATTCAATATTATTTAATTCTCTAGATATGCCTATATAAACTAAGTGGCTTCATGAACAGTGACAATATTAGTCACTGAGCACCGAATTACTGGAATTTTGTTTAGAATGTTTAAATAATAACACTTATCACTATGACAAAAGCTATAGAATGGTTGTTCCATGACAACAACTGTAACCTATTTTCTTTTATATATATGAAATTGCTGTTTTCATTTGACACAATAGGATGGCGGCAAAAAAGACTCTTTCTGGTCTCAACATGTTTTTCTCTTGGTTTTTGTGCTGTTGCACCAAATGCACCAAACCAAAACATCTAGATATGGCAGATGGGGAAAACCTCCAAAAGGTGCTGAGTTAATTGAGGAAGTTGTGGATACTGAAAATGTTGAAACTTCCTTTTAATTTTTTTTTTAATTTCCTTCAAAAACTAAAGATCAAGGATCTTCTAATGAAGATCATGCTTGTTGAGTAGTGCCAAACATGACACTGATGAGAGTCTACATTACTGTGACTGGGAAGATAGTGACAGGAAGGTAGTGAAGGCAAATGTTACATTATGAAGCGTGAGATCATCAGTGATGACTATGGTTATGTGTTGAATGAAGGCTTCATGTTGCCTGCGGGCTCTGAGATCTGAGAAATCCTGTCCTGTTCGTATTGCTTCAGTTCCATCAAGAGCATCTGTGTGGACGTCTGTCGGATCCTATATAATTATGAATATTATAAATAGTTCATCTCTGGTATTTTCCCTTATTTTCTTATTGCATGTTCAAATAAAATACAGCTTGAACATAAAAGACTCAAATACTCGGAATGATAATACTCACGTTATGATACGTTTTGTAGTGTTCATTTATAAAATAAAAACAGCTGGTAAACAAGTGCTTTGAAATCTTAATGTTGAATAGAAACCTTTAAACTGCTCTTTAACCACTAGTCGGCGCTATTTCTTTTAAAATGACCAGAACACAATTACATATCACAGGTTTAATAGCATAACGAATGTATAAAGAATTCACTTGACATGCGGTGTTACACGAGGTAACATATTTGTGTTTTTACAAAATAATTTTTAAAACATTTTGTTGCGTTTTTGGTGCATTCTTTAAAGATCTTAAAGATCCAGTCATTGCTACTTATATTGTCCACACGATTTTAAATGCTTCTACGTCAAATTTTACTATACCAACCCATTCTTTTCAATAGTATTTTTCAATTATTATAAAAAGTCGTCGTTCAGACCACTAACGTGGTTAAACATCACTGACATTTGTGGTGTGAAAGAGGAGGAGTTTCTCAAATAAGGAGTCAGAGGAAAGTGGGAACATCTGCAGTCGCTCTCTTTGAGCAGTTACAGCAGTTTTCCTCTGTATCACTCTATCGTTACCTTTTTTCCATCATGAACTGCGCTTTTGACAATCTAGATGCTGCTGGTTTTCAACAGATCTGGCAACACTTTGATGCTGATGGTAAGAACAATAAATGCTTTTCCAGTTTTTTTTATTATATACGATTATTTACATAACATGTTTAGGTTTAAATATTGTTTTTGCGATGTCCACTTGTCCCCAGATAATGGCTACATTGAAGGGAAAGAGTTAGATGACTTTTTCCGACACATGCTGAAAAAATTAGGGCCAGAGGTATGTAAAAAAAATAACCTTGCGTTAAAAATATGTGTTGTATTTAAACATTTGAATATATGGTTTAAATGTTGGTAAATGCAGTGAACAGAACAGGTACGCCATTCTGTAACATATTAATGTTTCCTAATGTTATTATTTAAATAATATGTGCTATCAGATTAAACTTGAGCTGTACATCACTTGACATATTCAGTGACATTATTAACACAGGCATTATTAAGTCAGTTGTGCTGATGCTTATACAGTAGAAGCAGGTCAGACATATTTGTTGTATAAGTGAAGTCAACAGTAATCTCTGGCTGTTTACACACTGGGATCTGTCCCCTTTCTTTACCTGGGAAACCCTCACATGATACACACAAGAGCCATTAAACCTCTGTTTGCTTTTTCACCGGCGTGGGTAACTGCAGATGGTTCAGATGAGAGTATAATGCTATGAAGTACACAATTACAGAGCTCTGGTGTATCTCAAGTGAACAGAACAGTTTGGATAGGATTGGATTTCTAATGTCTGCGCTCATGCCCCTGCTTTACATTCTCAGTGAAACATGGTTGATTGTATATGAATCAGCAGCAATCATCAAACATTATTGATTCTTGCTTAACCTTGTAGAAACAAAATTGTCACCCCAGGCAAAATAAGCAAGGTAAATGCAGGTGATATTTAGTTTGGAGACATAAATAGATTTACACTTATTGAAACCCAAGAGTAAACAAACCTTATGATTTGGTCTTTTATATCCAAGATTGATTTTTAAATCTTAATTGATTGTTTGTAAGGCTATCTGTTCTCTGTTTTCAATCTTAACTTGGTCTGAATATGATTAAAAAGATGTGCTCACAAGGTTATATTGTATAAAGAGTTGGACTAGTAAAAATGATATTTGCATAAACAAAATATTACTGCACAATTAATATTTTTTTATGAAACACACCGGTTCTTACTGTGTTTTTAATAATGTATGTAGGGGTTGAGCATTACTGTGATGTAAGCAGGTTTATATAAATAAATATGGGAGCAGATGTTCTTTGTGTTCAGGCCACATAGATCACAAGAGGAGCTCTACTGTTGCACAGGTGTACCAGTCCAATGGCTATGCTGAGTGATGATCGGGGGCCTAATGAGAGGTAAATGATAGAAGGGTGGTCATGGTAACGGATTTGTTTTCTTTGCTCTTCTCAGGAAACGATAACAGAGGAAAGAGTGCAGCAGATAAAGAAGAGGTTTATGTCTGCCTATGACATCACAGCTGATGGACGCTTGCAGATCCAAGAGGTACGTGATGTTTTTTTGTTGGTCCACCTTCAGAAATACCATGTTCAGTTACACAGGACATGGTTTGTTTAACTGATTTGACTTTTTTTTTTTAAAGTCAAATCTGTAGTTGACCATGAAACAAAGAACATCACGGTAGGGCCTTACTGTTAAACTAATATTTTTTAGGTAGTCATTCTGTGTGAAAATAATAATTAAAAAACATTATTTTGTGTTGTGTTGTGATGACAGACCATAGCTCTATGGTTTCTGGTTGACTTCACTTCTGTATCAGTCATAACTACCACTTTAAATGTGTTAAAGTGTTATTTGGCCTTCCTTACATTTCTGCAAAATGTTTGTACCAAAAAAATGTTTGTTGCAGATTTATAACTTTTGCTCTTATTAAATGGTCTCTAAAGTGAGAACATCCCCTGTCACAATATAATAGTACCTGCTACCGACTAGCAATAGCCAGTAGCAAATGCTGTAGACTTAAAAAAAAACAAAAACAGAAAAAGCCCTCTTCCACCCCAGTTTCCTGTTTCTAAGACCACAACCTTAGAAATCGTTTGTGTCAAGCCTAAATGTATTTTTACCTGGGGATCCAATGTGGACAATATCTCTTCCTAAGTAGAATTAATCAAGCAGGACTGAGTCCAGTCTGGGAAACATCTGTCTGGGCTGGGGCATTTACTAACTACTGTTTAATGTAAACCTCAGATGCAAGGATTAAAGTTTAAAACACAGCATTTGTGTTTTATGCACTGTGCGTAAGCCCTTCCTTACTGGCTCTGACATTGTGGACTGCTGAAAGTCAATCCCTATGACAAAAATATACATTTGATTGGTCAGTTTGCTTATTAGTACAGCTTTAGAGCGATGATAAGCACTAGTGCGGCTGTCACGAACTGCTTTCATACACCATTAAACATGAGATGCACTGAAAAAGCATTTGAGGTAGGCTACTGTAACTTAAAGCAAGAAATTCATAACTTTGGAATAACTTTTCTGTGCTTAATTTTGGCACTTCTTCACTAAAGGCTTTAAAAAACTCAGCTGCACTTCAATGCTTAAAAACCAGGCGGAATATTGAAATGTTACTGACCAATAAATTTGGCTTTATTGTGACATGTCTTATGTTTTGTATTTTTTCGGTATTGATTTGTCATTTCCAAATCACATTTTGAGGGGAACTAGACTTGAATCAATATTGATCAAGCTTCTAACTTGTTTTGGCTTTAGTGCTCTAGGCTATACACACATTATCAGTGCAATAACCTCATGACCTGATCCCTTACTGTGACAAGAGAACTCCATTCCTGTATCTGAAAGCTCATCACAAATATGTTAACTGAGTTAGAACAATGACATGGACATTAGGAGCCTCTTTGTCAAAGACCTAATCAGAATGCTTTGCTAAAAGCAGAGCAAATTAAGTTGTTCTTTTAATCAACTTTAAAGATGCCAGATGGGTTCTACTCACATATTTATTCTCTGTAGTTGCTGTAAATGCTTATTGGTCCAGCATTGTTGATGCTGTATTTTCTAATGTTTTGTTATTAGTGGCAGCTATTGAAAATGGATGAGATAGATCACAATTATAAGGGCATGAGGAAGGTGATATATATAAAAATTATAACAATTAATAGTTATTTTTTGATATTCAAATTTTCCACATATTCAAATTTCCTTCCATGTATTTCATTAAATATTCATGTATATTCATATAGATTAAATAGTAAGTACTGTGAATTAGCTTGTTACTAAATAGCTTATTATTCGGAAAATTTTCATAGTTTGCTGAAAGAACAAATAATATTTTGTGCTTTTCTTGAAGTATATTAGTTGTCTATGCCAGTGTAGAAGTCACCATGATGGCTGTTGTGAATGGTTGTTAGGGCTTTGCTATAAGTTGCTAAGGTATTCTGGGTGGTTACAAGGTGGTTGTTTGCTGGCCCATGTGTAAAAAAAATTCACTTCCAGTTATCTCTTATCGTCTGGTCCCTATACAGTATATATCCCTGGTTCCTTCTTTAATGCAAGTCTTTGGGATTTCTGCACCCATATTATCATCCGCCAGGTAGCAAAACAAACCAATATCATTAAGTTTGAGCAAAAACACCATTAAATAGTTCAAATAAATAGTCTAAACAAAAACATTTTTTTACATACAATGGAAGTCAATGAAAGTCAATTGAAAAATGGAAAGAAAAACAGATGAGACATTTTTCAAAATAGAAACTATTGTTTTTCATCTAATGCAGAAGACAGAAAGTCATGAGTTTAAAATGACAGCCCATTCTAATGGATCATAAATAAATTTCATTTTTGTTTCTGTAGAAAGTTATTCAGTGTTAAAATGGCATGTAATGTGAGTTATGGGCTGCTTATGTTTCCCCCTTGTTAAAACATGCTGTGATTACTGCTCATTTCTCTAATGGACAGCAAACACAATTAAGGAATGAGGACACTACAATATGGTAGACCAGCACTTCAGGTCTGTGTGCAAGGTTGTTTGTGTGATATTTCTGTGTGTATGTTTGCTGTTGTGAGTGTTTGGTCATGTTTCTCCCTGCCAAGATGGCTGGAAACAGCACTTATACATTAACCTTGACCAGAGGAGGAAGAGATGGCAATTTCTCAAAGCATATTAGATAAAAGGCTCATGTAGAGGAACAGTAACAAAATAAAAAGAAATAAAATGGCCTGATGAGAAAAAAAATCCCTTACATTTACATTGAAAGAGTGTGCCATAGTGCCTGTGTTTTTGACTTTAATGAGTTGAGACAAAACCCATTCCTGTATTGCAGCATATCACTGTGTGTGTGTGTGTGTGTGTGTGTTGGGGGGTTACTCAACCATATGCTGGGGACAAATTTATAACCAAAAGTCAGCAAAACCTGACAAATCTGAGCAAAAACCTATTTTTGGTGATGTCCTCATTTGTAAAAACCTTATAAAATATATTAAATAGTTTTAGTTATTTGTATTTTGTTATTTGTAGTTATTAGTTATACTGTGCTACGGTTAGGGTTAGAGTGTGGGTTAGGGTTAGATTATATTATTTATAACTGTGTATGAAACCAATAGCAGTCTGTGGAATGTCCCCATTTACATAGATAAGTAAACAGTGTGTATTTGTCCTAGCTGGCCAATATGATCCTGCCAGATGACGAAAACTTCCTCCTCATCTTCCGCAGAGAGGCACCGCTGGATAACAGTGTGGAGTTCATGAAGGTAAACTTTCACGTTACATCATCACACACTCTATGTATCTATTACATCACATAATATTTAAAGGGAAAGTTCACCGGATAAACTAAAATGTAAGAAAAGTCACCTTTTGTGATCTACGAAACAGAGCTATATGCAGTTGGCCAATTCCTAAATCTGCTGTCCATTTCAGAATTTAAAGACACTAAAGAGCGCATTTTCTGTTTTTAAATTTTTAAAGGTATTTTTAGAGCAGTGCATCTCAGCCTTCAGGACATCAAGGCTATTGTCCACAACAATATTTGAAGCCCCCCCCCCACTCACACAATTTCTACCCAATAAAATATTCTAGAGTTTAGAGTATATTCATTATAAAAAATAATCCAAATCTAATAAACAACTTGATTTTCAGTTATTTTGCTTATTTTAATGCTTGACTCTATGGTATTAGAGAGATAGTTCAACCAAAAATTTAAATTCTTCCATCATGTACTTACCTTTTCCATTCCAAACCTGTATGACTTTGCTTGTGTGGAAAGAAGATTTTGAATAGTAATGGTAACCAAACAGTGGCACCTGTTAACTTCCATTGTATGGACACAAAATACTTGAGATAGTTCTCAAATAATCGTTTGTATTCCACACAAGAAACATTTTCAATTTTTGGGTGAACTATCACTTTTGGACAACACAAATGCCAGGATGTCAATGTGATGTCAAGCTGTAGTCAGTCACACTGGTGTTTTTGCATTTGTCATGGCAGATCTGGAGAAAATATGATGCTGATAGTAGTGGGTATATATCAGCTGTGGAGCTGAAGGTAAACGCATACACACTCACGGGTAGATGAATGCTGTTCTTATCAGAGTACTGACTTGTTTTGACTTAAACAATCTTTCGTTCTGTGAACTTTGAAAGCACTTGAAGCATGTTTAAGTAAGTGCTTTTGATAATGTTATGTCGGGTCACGCTTCTCCTCAAAGTTTCCATGGAAATATAGAGATGGCCGTCTGCTTCCAGTGACCTTAATTACTGTATAAATACACTCGCACAGCACTGTGGGAATGTTGTGGGGCTGTTTATCGATAACTTACATGAATTTGTTGAGGGGCAAACACATTAACTCCAGTATATTTACAGAAACACCTAAGAACATCAAAATTTATTTTAAAACCATGCAGTTTTATATTTAAAGCTGCAATCCGTAACTTATGCCTTTCTATCGCCATCTCTGTTTAAAACATAAAATTGCAGATTACTTTACATACTTTAATTTGTATGTAAAGTACTTCAATTCATATGTTGAATCCAAACAAAGCTAAACTGCATTTCCCAGGAAATCAGACCTGACAGTTCAAATGATAAATTATTATTATAAGCTTATTATTGCAAATGGGTTAGGAGACTGTTTTGTACACTGATCTGTTATGTGCTTGTTCAATAACTGATTTTTGTTCATAAAGCAAATAAAGTTGGATTGTAGCTTTTATCATCAGATCTTTGTCAGCTTATGTTTGTCTTCTTCTTGTCGTTTAGTTTTTATCATTGGTTTTATCCACACAAAACTGTAAAAAATGTTTTAATTTCTCATGCTAGGGTTTTTTGAAGGACCTGTTTCTTCAGCACAAAAAGAATATTCCCTCCAGCAAACTGGATGAATACACAGATACCATGGTAACATTCCACTTGTTAGTTTCTATGTAGGACATTTATTAATGATTAATTGCTTAAATGAATGAAGTACATATCATCAACTGACCTTTCTTGTGTGTCCATTGTTTTTTTAATCTTGTTCTTGGTTAGAGTTATTATGTTGGGCATTTGAGGAAAACCTTCAAAAATCTGCAAATGATTTGGACTTCTGTAAGACTGCATGAACACTTGTATGTTTATTGTATGTTGTAATAAGGATTGTATGTTTTATTGGACTTGCTGTAGAAACAGGTTATTATGAGCCGTGTCAGAGCACTGACTGTAGAGATGTCATACCCCAAGACTTCTCAACATGGGGCAGTTTGTGTGGTTTGTTGAGTGACATTTTATAGGTCTATGTATATTGATTGCAGTTCATTAACATTTCAAATGCGCGGCTTGACACATTCAGTATGCCTTTAGTTTTAACTGCAGTTATGCAAATAGAGTAGCATGATCAATTAGTTGTCAGTGTCTCATAACCTTACAATAAATAGCCTCAAAAGGCCAAACATTTACATTCATTATGCAAGGTTTGTACTGCATTCCTTGTTTTGTGTCGACCTCAGCCACTCAACCCAAACAGCTTAATAAAAATATGTGCTCTTGTCCTATAACAGAACACAATTCTTTGTGTGGCTCTTTTCCACTTCTTTTGTGTTATATACAGGCTACTCATTTAGTAAGTGACAGCTCTGTTGTAATGCATCCATGCCAAACACTCAATCAGGAGATTGGGGGCAGGGGCCAGACTGCTGCTGGCCGCCGGCTGCATTAACTGCGGCTGTGTCCTGATCGCCACAGCAAGGGTCTTTTCATTGCTTCACGAAAGTGGAGTTACGAATGTTTTTAAATTAATGTCTTATCATGATTCACCCATCTTTTGTTATTAATTCAAGTACTTTAGCACATGTTAGGCTAAAACATGAAAATGACTTAGAAATGGAAATGACATGCGTTGTTGTGTATTCCATTTTGTTAATATGATTTCATTCATATTCATACATAACGTGTAGGATTCATTTATATAAGATTTATGCCTTTAAAGTACATGTAAAAGGGTTTGTGTTTTGGAAGCTGTCCCTATGTTAATTTTCTTATGGTATCAGTGAGTAGCAAAATGTAAGGTGACAGTGCATGAACATGGAAGTATAAATACATACAACAACATCATAAGTCATAATGCAGAGATTAGAAGGGGGTGTATTTTTTTATTTATTTCTGGTAAAGAGCACAACAGATTCACTTAATTAATATGGCAATATGGAGAATTCATTCTTAATTAACTGTTTAGTCATAAGACTAAATATTGTGAAGATAGGTTACATAAAAGGTTGAAAATACCCTGACCTTAAATACCCTGAAATTAATTGTATGTGATTGTTAATTCATATTTTAAATAAGCCTCAGATAATGTGTAGTTCTACAGGAGGCATACAGCATTAAATAGTTAATTAAGTAACCGTTACTTACCCCAAACATTTGTATGCTGTTACCAACTAATTAGTTAATCACTCTTCCTTTTTTAGTTATCAGTAGTTACTACAGTGTAAATGTAGAACTAACAATTTGTTCTGCATTCATTCCTGCTAACTGCCTATTATATAAGAAACAGTATTCTGAAGTGTTACCAAAATATGTATTTAAAACATGCAAACTTAATGTGGAATACCTGCTATCAACACTATAGAGGTGTTAATTTATTTCTGTTGTTTTTCAATTCAGACTTTCTTTTTTGTCTTGCAGATGAACATATTTGACAAAAATAAAGATGGCAGATTGGATCTGAATGACCTAGCTAGGTGATGTGTATTTTTAATACTAAAACTTTTATTTTGTATTTGGACCTTGACAGTGAGTGTGTTGAAAGAACTGTTAGTGCACTTGATTTATGTTTATTGAAAGACAGGGAATTTTCACAAAGTACCCGTGCAACACGCTCTGAATGATAAAGTCCAAAATCAGAAACTCAATCAACTACATTCAGCTTAAATTAATCGCCATATTCATTGATTTAAGTCTAATATTGTATCTCCTTAGAATCTTGGCTCTGCAAGAGAACTTCCTGTTGCAGTTCAGAATGGATGTTAGTATTTCATTTCTGTTATATTTACTTTATTTGCCTGGTTATGACTCCTAAATGTAATATTCTGCTGAAGATCAATGCAGACCGCAAAGCATCTCTATTTCCTGTCCCCCCTCAGGCCAGCAGTCAAGTGGAGAGAAAGAGAGACTTTGAGAAGATCTTTTCTCACTATGATGTCGTAAGAGCTCTTCTTTCACCTACCTGCTGTTAGATTCAGTGATTAATACAAACACTTTCTGAGGCCATGCAACTGTTAATTAACGCATCCTTACATCTGTCAATAAAAACAAAGACATAGACTCAAAGATGAATTATATAGAATTTAAAGGTAACATGAAAAATTCATCTTACATTCTAGAGTAAGACTGGAGCTCTTGAAGGACCAGAGGTGGATGGATTTGTGAAAGACATGATGGAGCTTGTCAAGGTAAGTGAATAGATTAAATGCAAGTGATGTAATAACTAATCACTACACTAATAACATTCTCAACTGCAAGTACACTAGAATTAGAAAGTCATCAGTTTTATAACAAATAGTAACAATTTTTGCTACAGACAGGATACCTCAAATCATGTTACTTTTCTAATATTTTACATTTTTCTCATTTTATTCCTTTTGTGGTATTTATATTCCGAACTACTGCAAACAAAAACTCTTAAAGGCCTAGGAGAGAACTGAGCCTTGTATATGGACCAGAATATCATAGTGATGGGTTATATGGGCTCTTTAGTTTTCTTCAGACAATGTCAAATAGAGTTTAGGGATCAGATTTACTATTACATCAAAAGTAAATCTTGTTAATGGCAACAGTTTCTGGTTATCTTTCTCTTTCAATGTTTCTGTTCCATCACTGTCTTCTGTCTCTCAGCCCAGCATCAGTGGAGTTGATCTGAATAAATTTCGCGAAGTCCTGCTGCATCACTGTGATGTTAATAAAGATGGAAAGATCCAGAAGAGTGAACTAGCTCTGTGTTTGGGGCTGAAGCTGAAACCATAGTCTTCATAATGCACACTAAACTTCCCACATACTTTTACTACAAACTACTACATTTTCAAAACTGTATTTAGATGCCAGAAACTGTATGTAATACTTGTTTCTCAGTTCGTACTGTATGTTATTGTGAAAACAATTATTTAATGTAATGTCATACTTTAAAATAGTTTACTTAAGCATGTAAAATAAATTGAAATTGACTTAGAGACCTGTTATGTGTAAGAATTAAAACATAGAAACATACTTTGGTTACTTGTTGTAAATTTACTTAAAATTTAGAGGGAGCATTTTTTTTGTTTTGAAACTTCCACTTCATTGTTTATTTGTAAAAGAGGCCCATTATTTCTAGTGATTTGAAACTTTATCTTAAAAAAGCAGCACATTGTTATTCCAATTAGTCAAACCATACAATATTCCATACAAGGATACAATATTCTCAAACATCTAATGTACAGTGCAGACCTTATGAAAGCTCACACCAGCTGTCAGTCTGTCAGAGGTTTACACTGTGTCCTTGTACCGCTGGTTTAGTTCTATTCAATGCTTCTGTTCACCGCTACAGTCATGCATTTGGCAAACAGATGCTGCAGTTGTGTCCTTTGTTGTTTTGCGTGCAAATGAATATTTGCATTTTATTTCCCCGTGTTTGGCTAATAAAATGTAAGCAGAATATGACACATTATGGCAATTTTTAATTCCTTTTTATGATACATTTTGTTAAATCAATGGAACCTTAAGCATAGAGTATAGTACTAAAACACATTTCTTTTAGAGTTTATCCACCTCATAAATGGAAACTGACTCATAACACATTTAAATACCCTCTTACTGTGACATAATTGGCAGTACCCTGAAGGGTAGAGATAAAGAGTGTTTTCATGACTCTGCTTGAGTTTTGGTCTGATCATATCTCCATAGAAACCTGCAACCATCAGCTGGACAGAGTGGATTGATTTACAGTCACACTGAAGTGGGCAGCAGGTGAACCAAGAAGAGATATATTTACCTGAAGCACAAAACAAAATAAATAGCAAAAGCAATAAAGGTTAAAATGACTAGAGGGAGATGGTATTCAATGAACCAGGTGTTTGATGAACAGAGAAAAAGACTATAATAACACCTTTACATTTAAAATGAGCTCCAGTCTGCACCTTCATGAATTTCATGAAACATGACTAGGTCATATGCATTTCAGCTCAAAACCAAAAAAAAACATGCAAGAAACTACAGAAAAAATGGTTTTAAGGTAATTAACAGTTTATTAATTTTTTCGTATACAGGGAGTTTTTCCATTTAAGAAATAGGTAATAATGAGGAGTCTTTTTGTGTTTTGGGAATAAAAAGAGCGACGGGTGGAGTACACAGCACAACAGGTGTTAAGATTATTTATTAAACCAAGATAAACTGCTGAATGTTGGGTTAATAATTCATAATCTGTTTGTACTGTGTGTCATATTAAACATGCTATCTTACTTCTCTTATTTTTTTGTTGTTAAAAGAAGGTAAACAGCAATACCATCCATGCTTAGTTTTAGGTTACATTACTATTGTGATATAATAGATAATCTTTCAAAAAAATATATTTCCTATGTCACAAGCATTGTCCATATTAGCACACGCAAAAAAAACTTGTTTGCAAAGTTTTAGATTTTAATTTTTAAAATGTTATCTTTGGATATCCACTGGTACAGCCACTCTTGAGGTTCTCTTTCTCCATCCAACTGAATAGATCAAAATGTAAAGGACATTAGAAATCATGTTGCACTGTCACAATCTCCCATGTGTGTTAATAAATGAATCTGTCCACTGCACTTAATAAACACACGTGCTTCCCTCAACAGGGAACTGATTATAAACTAATGCTTTTGTCCGGAGGGACCTTGGTTTTTCCGTTTCTAGTGTTTGATAAGCATGGGCTCAACATGTAATTTGTGCTCCCTGTGAAAGACAATTTTCGATTCAGCCACTTATAATTGACCTTATATAAGTATATTATTTTGCATATTATTGTTGATAGTTAAATGAACAAACAAACGGGGTTTTTCTTCATTTACGGTTTAAATGTATAAATGTTTCCCCAGTGAATCTCGGCCATTTCCACCACTGGTTATTCAAGAATCATTGCTCAATATGTGCGCTTTGGTGACCTCTAGTGTTGTTAAGAAGTGATCAAACACTTTCTAAACGTCTCAACGCGTGTATGCTGATGTAAAGCCAAAATGACCGGGTAAATTTTAAAGTCATGAATCTACAGTTAATACGTCTATAAATTAAGTATATGACACAAATCATGCATGGGTTAAAAAGGCTTGCACTTAAATATGTATATATGCGATTACCACGTTTATGGAAATGTTTCGAAATTGGTTGTAACGAGGTGTTTTACCACTAGATGGTGAGAAATGCTCTTTGTAACAAACTGCAAAACTGATAAAGATATTTAGAGCACAACACAAAAACCAAGTATGACATGATTAGACTAACTAAAAAAATGAGGAAAAATTAAAAAGGAAAGAAACAGCAACTAAAAAATGGTTAATTTAAAACTAATTTATTTTAAATAAATTTCGGACAATAATTCAAGTTAGTATGATAAAACATACTAATTGTTTTATAAAACTCTTTGGTTATTTTAACTGGGCAAATGTTTAATTGAATTAATCTTTTCTATTTTGATAGCAATAACCAGAAAGCTATTTTTCTAGTCTTTAGTCTATATTTACGCCCCTGAAGGGTTTTAAAACCGTTGAATGCTTTTTAGTCATTTAAATTATTTTGCAATACCCTTGATCCTTTTGTATTGTATTTTGTTTACAGTTTTCTCTATAATATTTTTGTAACTGGCAGGTTTTAATAGTTTTATGATGTTATTTTAACAAGAACATCCATTTTAAAGGAAAAAACAATACTTAAGGGGCGTTGCGATACGAGGGCGCGCCTGGAGGTGAAGGGGAGAAGAGGCGGGGCTGTACGAGGGCGCGCCTGAGGTTTAGTGTGCGGTTTGTGTGTGGACAGTCAACTGCAGCTGTGAAGTGGCTAAGCTGCAGATCAGCTTCAAATACTCGCGTCGATATTTGTTGTGTTTTCAGTCGTTCAACAGAGTTTGGATCGGTATTGGATAGTCTTTTTTGGCTGTGTTTTTTGTTTTTAGGCGGACCCGCATTATTATGTTTCTTAGCCCAGAGTCATGGAGTGTGTGTTATTTTGGGTCAGAAAGAGGCTTTTAAATCTGCCTTTTCCCCACTGCATCGACTGATCCTGATCGCATACCCACACAGAGGCTGGATCTGATTTCAGACCTGTTTTCATTACTGTGGATTTTCAGGCGATTAAGATTTCACATAAAAAGGAATTCGCGACTAATTAAAAAAGACTATTAACTAATTTTAAGGGCAGATGATGGAGACTGTGATTGAAAAGGAGTGCAGTGCTCTTGGCGGACTCTTTCAGACCATTATCACAGACATGAAGGTAAAAATGTTTTGTTTGCTTTTTTGTTTCCTATGCATGTGTAGTAGACTGTCAGCAAACTATGCTGCACTGGAAAACCAGTTGCTTTTCCGTGCAGAGCATGCAGTAGCCAAAAGTCATATTTCATCCATTCCCTAATGCCTTTTTGTTTTTGTAATCATATGTCACCCATGCGTTATTGCACCTTTTTAATGCAACGTGCATGCAGCTGTTTGTACGCCGCTGTGATTGTGGGTCACAGATGCAATTCAATACATGCATGGTTGAGATGCATTGGTCATACTGACCTATTTTTAGTGTATACGGATTGACTGGCTTCACTCTGTTGTGTCTGCATTCCGCTGTGCGCTTCAATGTACTACATATTCCCATTGAAAGCGGATGAAGTCATTCATTAATCATGAGCAAATTGTATCTCATATCTAGGATCATGTGTAAGTGGTACAGCTAAAGTGTATACACGTTGGCTGGGATTGCAAAATGTTTTAAGGGTCCAAGGAATGTTTCTAAGTCCAAGGAATGCTGGAATTCTGTTGACCTCAGAGGTCTCAGGTGGAAAGAGCTAAATGTAAAGGAATGACAGCTGGGGTGTTTCTCCATATCATTATAAGGAAATCAGACACAGTCTTATTTAGTCGTCATAATTTTTATGCAAGATTTTGGATTAGAATGACAGATATTAGAGGTAGCTTTAGCTCCATATACAACATGTAGATGGGTTTGAATTTGTAAGTGAATACAATAAATTGGTGAAACCAAGTGCCCATCCATTTGTGGACATGATGTTTTTTTCTGTTTTGTTTTTATCAGTGGTGTTGATAAGTTGGTTTTGTTTGTAGTTCTTGAAGTCCACAAAGATAGGTCAGTCATTTTATCCTAACATCAACACAACAATCACCTGCATGGAAAAATGACGCAATGTGTCTCACCTTGGCAACCCATTTGTATAGCATTTATTGAAAGTCTATTATATGTGCTCCTTTGCTGTGACTTTGTGATGGGGTCAGTTTCCAGTTCTCTGAAATATTTATCAGGTGTTGTGAGAACTTGACCAAAAGACCGTTGCATTTACTTTGTCATTGTTTCTTTAGTTAAAATTTTCAAAGAGTATATTTTATCTATATTTGGTCTATATTTTATCATTGTCTGCCTGCAGTACATAATAAAGTCTGATCAAGTAATTTATTCAGTTGATCTAGGGAAACTGCTCGCTCTTGACCTATCGGAGTTATCTGCACTCTCTGCTCATAAAACTAAACAGTCAAATGTGCTACAGAATTTGAATACACTAAAGAATTGGTTTCCATGTAATGCGGAAGTCTATTAATCTGGTAGCACAAGGCCAGACTGATCTCAGATCAGTATGTTAAATATGAGAATGTACTTAAGTTCATTCAGATAAAGCACATGGAATTAAATGTCTGTATTTAGGAACCTTTTATATGCTAGTGAGTCAAAGGATATACTGCTTATCTCTGTTCCCATGTGTGGATTAAGTTGCATATTTGTGCAAGGACGTTTTGAAGTTTTGTTGGTTTAATGTTTCAGTAAGTTGTTCGACAAACATGTACCAGAAAGTACCATGGTACAGTTTTTTGCACTTGGCTCTTTGCAATAACATGTTCTTTTGAAAATGTACCATGGTAATATCATGTCAATACCATGGTATATGAATCTGGTAATCATTCAGTGGGATATTCCACCTGATACCATCATTGTACCATAGTACAAGCACAGTAAATTCTTGTTTGGGTAATTGAACTGTTACTGTATTCTGTTATTAAATTTTTTTGTGGTAACCAAGCCAATGAAAATAAATCAAGCCAAAGACAAATCATAGACAAAGATTCTCCTGTACCAGATGTTTGTCTTGTGGTTATTGACAATACAGTGATATTTAATGAATCTCTTCTTTGTCTTTTACATCTACAGAGCAGTTATCCCATCTGGGAGGACTTTATCAGCAAGGCTGTGAAGCTGCAGTCTCAGCTCAGGTAAAAGTCTTATTTTTTTCCTGCATGTTTATGATCACCTTTGCTCTGTGTGTGGAAAGTAGCGGTACAATTTGGGCTTTTTGTCATACTTTTTATGGCTTTAATGGTTAGTTTGATGGACTACAGCACTAAGGAAAGCAAGCTGTTGCTATATCTTCTTAAAATGGAGGCGTTTACCTTTGCAGAGTTGAGGCCCTCACTAAGAGCTTATGGCTGTAATTTGTAGCCTTTGAGGATCTGCAGTTGTCATTAAAGCCCGATCTTGTGTTTCTACTTAAGCTGTGGAGAATGTATGACCCACCTCAGCTTATTGTATGCGTGAGGTGCATGTTTGGAAGACTTAGTCATTTCTGCACTTGTACTGCCTCTGTTGAACTTCAAACAAACCAGAAGCAATATAAGGCTGTGATTGTAAAATAATAAATTGATCATTTGCGAACCTTTCTGGAATGTAACATTGGCAGCGATTGGCTCTACAAGACTGAATTATTGTTCATTACAATGTAAACAGAGAAAAATGTTTGGAAGTAGAAGCCAGGTAATAATGTATTTATACTTTTAAGTCTAAATCTATCATGACATCATACTTTTCACAATATTACTTTAAAGTCCACATTAAGGGTTAAAATAGCTAAATTAGTTCTCTGGAATGTAAAGGGTGCTGTGGTTTAGGCCTCATAAAATTACACTCCTGAGGGAGTAATGCCGGTCGCCAGGATTGGTTTCCTTCATGTGTGTTGGAGGATGGAGAGTTTTCATCAAGCCATGAAATATCTTTAATTTAAACTATAACAAAAACACAGAGAACCTCTGATGTGTCTTGGCTGAATATCCACTAAGCAAATGTTATACTCTATGATTGCCAACATGCATAAGTTTCAACATGATATTCAGAAGTAGTCTTTAAAGAGATACCCCAGATGTGCTTTTTGAAGAACTCTTGATGGTGAATGCGTTTGAATTTGTATCCTCATTTGTACCTCTGCAACTCTGTTTACACAAGCCATTATATGTATGTTATATGTATGCAGTTATAAATATGTTGAAATTTTGTCTGCAGACAACATGTCTGTTTGGTCAGGCCAGGTGAAATAAAGGTCAAGTGTGACATTATGCACATCAACATTGACAGCCTGTTCAAATCCCAAACATATGTGTAGTTCAGACTCTAAAATATTACAGTACATAATCTTTGTTTTCTGTTAGCTCTAAGCCTTCTAAGCTTTAGAGTCTGTAATATGATGATATAGAAACAGAAAGTGCTTTAAAATTTGATGTGCTTATAAATGGCCACTTCAACAAACTTACAAATATGCTTTTGTACCAAATGGCACATATTGCTGGTTTGTGTTGTTGTTCGACTTTTTAGGATACTTTTTTAGGTGATACTCCCAAGTTAATGTCTTTGAAATTTTGGGGGAATTGGTGAACTTCTCCTTTAAGTGGCCTAAGCTGATGGTTAAGGTTCATCTCAGGCATTAGATGTTTTTCTGTGATCTGTGGCTGTAATGTTAGGGCTGAGAATTCCTGTTGGGAAGTACCTAATGAAATCCATGGCTCACGTGCTCTATAATCACATCTCTTTCAAAGAGCGTAAAAATGCTGTGCTCAAAAATTATAGTTTTTGGGTTGTCGTATGTTTTGTGGCTAAATATCTCCTCTTTTTCCTGTCTGATCTCACCACACAGACGGTTCTGAAAATCCAGCATGCACATGATCCGAAGCATCCCTCAATCCATGGAGTTTTTTCCCCTTCCCGCTCTAATTTGTATAGCAGCTGCTGCTTTCTGTCCATGTTTTTTCCAGGTTAATCGTCACTTTAACTTTTGACATTCAGTCGTGAACCTTATGCCCTCGAGTGGTTTGTTTGGGGCTGTTCACGTTCGGGCCTGTAGGATGATAAATTAACATGAAAAAACATTAAAAGGCAAATGTTTAATTGCTCCTAGTGACTGTGTTGCACTCAAACCTTGATGTTACTGAATAAGCCTGTAGACTGTTATTGAATAAGACTGAGGTCTTCATTTCTGCCTAGTGATATGAAGAAGCGTGTGAGATTATTGCGTCTTTTGGTGATCATGTCAGGGATGTTGTTTTTATTACTGTGACAATTCAGTGAGGGGTGTGATTGTTAAAAAAATGCAACAACATTTCTTGACATGTCTGTGAGCAACTCTTCTGAATGCCTAGGATGATTCTAAATGTTATTGTATAAATAAAGACTAGAATAAAATGGAACAACAAACAAACTTTGCAGCAAGCTTACCAACTTACAGAAACTCTTTAAATAGTTTCAAAATTTTATGAAATATGCAAATATTAAAGGAACTTTTTACCTAAAAATAAAAATTCTGTCATTTAATTATTCCTCTCATCCAAACTCATCCACACTCGGTAGGAGTGTTGCATTTGTTTACACAAAAACATTGTCATTATTGTGTCAATGAGTCTCCAGTCACTGTATATTTTAATTGTGCTTAAAAGATGCCATGTGATCCAAACTCATCCACACTCGGTAGGAGTGTTGCATTTGTTTACACAAAAACATTGTCATTATTGTGTCAATGAGTCTCCAGTCACTGTATATTTTAATTGTGCTTAAAAGATTGCCATGTACATGCTTCATAATATCTCATTTTGTTTGTTGACGCATTTAGGAAACTTGAAGTAGCAGTTTTTGCTTTAGTTTAAAATAGTCTTATTACATTGTCTTTGAAGATGAATGAAGCACGTTATCTAACCGCTCCCTGCCATGTGCTTCTGTTTGATAATATGATTGGACTATAGCTATTTATCAAAACATCTTATTGCGTAGGACATGGAGTAGCGTAGGCTGCCTGTGGCGCTCCCCGCCTAGTATCGGTTTTGCCATTTGCGTCACACATTCTAAAACCAGATCTGATCCCTAGAATCTTCTCCACACGGTTGCGCTTGTGTACGGGTGTTTATGAAGTCTGTCATGTGACCTCCCAGTCAAACCTTTGCATGCTGCCGTGGAAACACGCGATCAGATTACACAGTTGTCTGCTCGTGTCAGGCGTTCCACCCGAGGTGGAGGAATTCTTGTAATGCTAAGGCAAGCATTGACTTTCCTTATTCACTCCGTCTCATTTCCATTCAGTTACAGGAATTGTTTCTGGTTGCGTTATGGTTAAGCTTCACATGTTATCAGCCCATGATACAGGTCTGAGTTTGTGTGCAGCTGGCAGACAAGCAAAGAGATCTAGAAATCAGAAACAGGCGAATCTCTCTAAGATAGCAATTAACCTTACCCCCATCAACATCCGTTCACCTCCAACTATGAAATTGCCTCTGATAACATCATCCAACTGAAGTAAACAACCAGGTGCCCCCTGGAACATATGCATTTTAATGTCTTGTAGATAAGAGCGAAATGTTGACCAGGTGTGTGCCATTTTCTTTTTCAGGACAACTGTGGTTGCAGTGGCAGCATTCCTGGATGCCTTTCAGAAAGTGGCTGACCTGGCCACCAGCACACGAGGTAAGCAGATGTAGGAGATGCAGAGAGGGTCAAGGAGGGAGGGAGGAATTAAGATGAGCTTAAGGACACACATTCTTCTTTGGGCCTTTGTTAGAAGTAATGTGCTCTCGTTGCTTTTTATTTCACGTCTTAGTGCAAATGCATCCCAGAGTTGAATGTAGCTGCCCAAGTGACCTTACAGGGTTCAGGTTTTGATTTGTGTGTCTGTAACAAATAGTTCTAAAAGGATGTGAATGACTTGAGTAAATTTTTTAAAATTTCTTTTATACAGTGTGAAAATGTATCTTTATATGTTGCACATTGGGATCTCACAAGGCTCAAACTTTGTGTAATATGCAGTTTAACTTCTGTTTGCAAGTAGCCTTTTGGAATATGTGGTTGTGAGTGGTTGAATTGCTTAATTTTGAATGGTCAGTCATGGTGTTCTGTGGTCAGATTTCTTTGTATGACCACTAAACTGTATAATTGACTGTTATTCTGGGCAACCAATTTCCCACTAGCTGTGCTAGTTTCTCTAGTATCACTGTGCAGTCTCTTTTATATCACATAATAAAGTAAACTCAAATCTATATTTCATGTCCATTTATTTATTTTATTAGTAGCCATGTAATTGGGATGCAGTCAGCTGGTTTTTTTTCCTTTTTTTTGCAATAATGACCGGCTGACTGTACATTATACCTAACAGTAGGTATAACAGGTCAATCAGGAAGTGGCAAGATATTTAATGTCAGAGCTTAGAATGCAAATGGCAGAGAAATGAGGAAGGAAAGCTACTTACTCAGTAAAAGGGCATCTGAAGTCGCCTCTGTCTTGATCTACACACCCAGATCTACACACAGTCCTATTAATAGTCACCTATAAAGCACTTCATTCATCACTAGCCTGCAGAGCTCTGTAGATCCCTGCAATCTCTCTCCCCCTCTCTCTCTCCTCATATTGCCTCCTTTCTGACTGATGTAACCTAGTGAAACAGGTCTGCATTGCAAACTTAGATGGTCTTATCCACATTGGTAGTATTGTTGTTTGCAGCCCATGTCAGTCTTTAATGGTACCAAGTTGCACTCCTAAAGATGTATTTTAATTTTACATCATAGTAATTAACCAAACAAAATCTAAATTTAACTAAATGCAATCATATGTAAAAACCATAAGCAAAGCAAAAACCTGTATTGTTTACTTGCTACTGGCAGGTATGACAAAATAGTTTTGGTCTCTGTGTGTATATGTGTGTATGGGTGTTTTTTAGGTGGAGATACTAGAGCTGATTTTGACCTCTGAGGTGACTAAATAGGGCCAGCCACAATAGCAGTGTGATGCTCTCTAAGGGCCATGCTGGGCATATGTGCGCTTTATTGAACACGACTGGGTTTTAACCGGTAAGCATGTGACTATTAGGAGTCTCAGATTAGATATAGTCTCGAGATACAGGCCATTATGTCACATAACACGATTTTCTTTTCTACAAACTCTTTCTTCCACCCTTTTTTGTCTTTCTCACTTGTGGGGACTGTGTTGCACGTTCCTTTCTCCTTAAACAGTGTCTCGGTTAATATTTGTGCCAACAAATCAGCCAATTCTGTAGTAGCTGATGGAAGATTGTACACATCTAATTAAATTTTCAGGCCTTTATGACTATTATCAGTTCACATCTCTGATCTGTTCGAGGGAGCAGCGCTTGATGAGTTATTCACTACACACATGCACAACCCTCCCTTCCTCCCCCATATCTCCCCATCAGCATTTCTTGGATGAGTTAATCACTGTTGGTTTTGTCAAGCATGTGGGAGTGACAGATACGCAGATATGTCTGATACATGTCAGTGCATGAACCCATATCCCACAACTCCCATGAGGCCCCCTCTGTTTTCACCAGACACACAAAAATGACGTTTATCTGAAAGGGAATTCAGATATCAGCGGATATTGCCTGTTTTAAATGACAAATTGGAGGGGAAAGAGGCTGTCACCATGACAACATATTTGGATGTTTGGAGATGGGTTGGTGGGGGTTTGAGAATGTGGAAAGAGGTCTCTCTATAATGGGGTTTTATAGAGGCACATACATCTGGCCCATATGCCTTAAACCTCATAGCATTAATATTAGATCTTAGAATAATCACAGAGTATGACATGCCAGCTCATTCTATCCCGATAATACAGTGTTAAAAGTTATATAAACAATTTTATCCTTTTAGTACCCAGTGGGGTTATTAAAGTTGGATTATGTTAAGCCTCACACAGCAATGGATTGTGGGAATACGTGGTAATAACATCTTGAGTGGTGTCTGATCTAGGATCTACAGTTAAGACCTGTGTAGTCACAGTAATTGCCGATTTTTTTTTTTCCTTTTTTTACTGCATAAATTTGAAATATGGTGAATAAATGTAATGGGTAACTGCATTTTATTGTGCTTGTCTCATACGTTATACATGTTTCATGTCAGTTAGAGATGCTGCAATCTGACCTCTGGAGGTTGAGGTATAAATGCTTGAGCAGCATTAGACTCCTGTTTCACTTTCAGTTTATAAATAAGTGTTCCGTTGCAGTGTGCCGTATCAGTGTTGTCTGTACTTTTTTGTAGCACATGAAAAGTGGCAAAAAAAAATGTTTGATCCACCATGATTATTAACCAGCTGCATATAAAAATCTGTAATCTAATTTTGTTACTTTGTTACTGATTAAACTTTATTACAGAATAGTGCTTCTATTAACAAGGTAATCCAAAAATCAAAGGTTTTGTTTACAACCAGGAGCAGAAATGTCTATAAACCTTTTTGTACTTCCTCCTGAATACAAATCAGTGATATACATATATGTATGTATGTATATGTTTATATGTATGTGTGTGTGTGTGTATATACACACACACACACACACACAAGATATTTATATGCCTCAGAAGGAAAAATTAAAACCTGAGCTAATTCCAACCTTGGAAAGATATA